>QPMI01000643.1:0-157495 GCA_004431415.1 Cyanophora paradoxa
GTAGGGAGATACTATACAGTCTGCTGACTGTCCATGTTTCATTATTGTCAAGAGAAGTGAATCGAAGGATGCCTTCATGTGTTCCACTTGGAATGGCGCCAGAGCCTGTTGCCACAAATAACATGGTAACTCCTTGTGTGAAATCTATGGTCGCATATGAACCAGTAACGGGACGTACCATATACTGATGCGGCCAACCACCATTTGGCTCAAATCCATATGCAGGTTTGCTGTTGATTTCGTTCACAGTTGCTAAATATTTGAAAGACGATGAAATTCCAATAAGGTAATTAATGAAATTGTTATAACCACCCACATAGTTCCCTTTCGCAAAGTTGTCCATAAGCCAAATGGTGGCATTATTGGTTTTTGTCCTTGTTTCCTTACTGGCATTAAAGTAAAGAAGGCATTCGCTAATGCTCAGTGGGTCAAACACATTGAAGTCAATGGGTTCTGTCATAAGATATGTGGAACCCATCATTAGTTTCTCTGTAATATTAAGGTTTCCGCTTATAGTTCCTCCTGTCAATGGCAGGTAGCCTGCCAGCCAACCCTTTGTGACATTGGAAGTGGTAAAATCTGCCAGCCAGCCTTTTACAACATTCGAGTCAGCAGATGCATTGGTCAGCCCTCTAATAACATTTGATGTCCAAGCTCCGTGGCTACGGCTTCCTTTCTCAAATAAATACTTGAGGCTCCAATTGTATTGGCAACCAAAGGAACATCGAACTCTGCTGCTTCAGAGGATATATAGGCAGCTGTTTTTCCGGCATACACATTCTGCATATAATCTGTTGGTGAATAAACACATTCGAGCAGAATTGGAATGCAAAGCCACCCTCTGCGTTAGAGTTTCAAGGTTCAAAGACTGTACCATCCAGAGCATCTATGTAGCCTGTCCCTTGATCAATGTCATATAAATGCCCAAACTCATGATAAGCATCATTCCAGAGATTTGAGTGACCTCCTATATGGGGAACATACTTGAGCAGCAGCTGGTTATGTGGGATGGATAGCAGGATCCTCTACTAAATATGTGTCAATGGCAATCGGAGTTGTAATGGAGTCATTTATAATTAAGCTTCTATAAATTATTTGGAATTGTTTCATCCTTACTTGCTCTACCTTCCCTTCTTGCAATCTCTTTCATGAACTGTGCATCCCCTGATGGTGCCTTGTTTTTGGGTCCTCTGCCATTTCGTATAATTGAGCCTGTGGTACCCTCAGCCCCAGTAGCTTGGACAGCAACAGCCCCAGCTGCTGTTTCAGTGACAGTTGCCGAGGTTGTGCAAATGCTGACCCTGCAGCAATCACGAATCTCAAAAATATATAGACCGCATACAAAGCTCCAGCCCCACCAGCTAGCGAGCCTATAACGATACCAACTATGCGACCTATATCTGGACCCCGGTTGGTTGGTCAGTCGTTTTAGGTGTTTCTTTTGAGGGTGGATTATCTGGATTGGTTGGGGTGTCTGTTGGATCGGGTTCATCTTTGGTTGGTTGGGTCAGTGGGTCACCTGTGCCACCTTCAGCAGTGAATGGCTGGGTGTAACCGCTTTTAAAGACAATAGGTGCATCTGCTGCCCCTCTGGTTGCGCTTCCTGATATTGTGCCATACTTGGACTGCAGGTAATTGAAAAGGGCTGTAGACACAGGTGGATGGGCAATCCCATGGCATACCCAAACATTGCAAGTGGTGTCATATGTGCTGTTGTTCACCAAGCTGGGCAGTGGGGTTGCTGAAAAGCTCTGCAGGAGACCATTTCGAGACAGCAGTCTTGTTCCTTCATTTGCGAATCCACCCTCGTAGAATTTATTGGCGGATAATGTGTTCTGTACATAAATATTGCAGCTGCTCCACATTCCCAGGGGCAGAGTTGTATTGGGTGTGTACCTATCTCGCAATGTAAATGTCAGTGTCCATTCAAAGTCTGTTTGGATATACCTATTTTGATTTTTGGTTGCTAATGTTCCTGTGGATCCATTGAACGTGAAAGAATTAAAGAAGCTGTCAAATGTGTTGTTTTTGTAATCGTAATAAATCATCAGGCCATCTGTGGAGGACTGGAGGGTGAAAAAGTCCTTCCAGTTCACATTCATAAATTGATTGGCATCAATGTCCACCCTTGGGTACGACATGTTAACACTCTCTGATTGGTAAGGTACAAACGCAGCCCATTTCTTGTCATAAAGGTAGCCATACTTCACTGGATTCTCTGATTTGTAGTGGTAAGGAACTTTTACGGTAATTGTCTGTTCTCTCTGAGCAAAAGTACTGCCTACCACAAGGTTCTGGGTGCGGAGATTATCAGGATTAAAGGTCAAATAATTGCTGGTGTTGGTGATATTTGTGGTGAACACTGTGTTTCCACCGGATTGCCCAAAGACTGCCCCATTGATTGTTTTGACAAAGAGAGCATCTGTGTCAACTGGATAAGTGATCGAAGGCGATCCTCTGGAGTGTATTGAGCTACATTGCCCACTGCTGTCCAGCCGATTGTGTAAGGAGGGGTGCCTGATTGAAATACAAACCTGCAGGGTACAAATTTATGTCTTGGTGAAGTGTGGTTGTGCCAACCAATGTGAATCCTGTATTTGTCACATTAGTCACACTAAAAGGGGATGTGGTTGTTGTAGCAGGATAGGTTATTCCATTCACAATTGTTGCTTTGAAGTATGTATTTGTATCTTGTAAAGTCACTGTGGGGCTGATAGGAATGGGTGGCAAAAGTAATATTATACACATGGGAGGGGTGCCATTCACTCTGTATTGATTGTTCATATTATAGCTCTGTAGATCAGCATAACCAAATTGCTTCGATCCTGTTTGGATAAATTGCTTGAACCTTTCAGATTGTGGTATGAGATGCTTGGAGTTGTATCCGCCAAAAAACTGTTTACAGAGCTGATAGTGGATAGGTTAGTTTTGGTCATAAGGATTTTGTTTGTGTTCACATTGCTGGAGTACACACTCTGCCAGTTGCTGGATGCTGATCCTAGAGTGCGGCTCTGATCTTGGGGAAGATACTTGCTGCCCGGATATTGCTATTTATTTTGATGTAGGGTTCTCCGTATATTGGAACATTATGTACAGCAGTTACATTAAATTTGAATGTGCAGAATTTGCTACTTTAGTGATTGGGGTTACCATTTCAGGCATGGGCATGTTGAAAGTCACATCAAATCCTGTCATTGTAACATTCGTTATGTATGCCTGATCGTTGATAACAGTGTTTGTTTGATCAAAGTAATCTGTCAAATCGAATATCGTGGCAGTTGGAAGCTCGGCTGGATCCGTAATACCAAATTCAGCCCATGTAAAGGAATAGGTTGGAGGGGAAGGTAAGCTACCATGTAGATACCGAGGATTTGAGTGGTGGCAGTTTCAGTCTTCGTAAAACTCTTTGTGTTCGTATAGGTTTGGGTTCCAATCTTCCCATCGAAAGTAATTGTAGCTTTTGAATCTGCATTGTTGATGAGAGTCAGGCTATTAAAATTTGCTTTGTTTGCATTTACTTCCATCCACCTGAGATTGGAAAGACCAATTCTATACTTATTATCGGTTGCTGGGTAAATGTTCCTCTTTGCCAAAATGCTTGCCAATGTGATCGCAAGAACTCCATCTGCAGCGAATAAAGTATTGATCTCGGATTGCAGGGCTGCAATCTCGGTGCTGTGGGCAGTGAGGGTGGTGTCCTGGCTCGTATCTTTCGTATTTTTGGCTAGCTTGAAGTTCAAAAACTCTTTCACAATATCCTCTCCCAGCAGATTGTTTATGTTCTCCCTTGTGATATGCAAATGCCCAGTTCGAAGCGCTTGCTTTTCTGTGTTGAATACTGGGATCTCCTCTGCCATCGATATGGTGGTTTTATCCAGGGCGATCGATCGAACCACTGGAGCATTTGAGCCAATCGCTCCCACCAATTCTCCATCCTGGTAAATCTCCAGCATGGGCTTTGTTGAATCTGCAGTGAAGGTCCCCTCTGCAATTGGTGGAACATAGCTGCCATCCTTGATTACGAATCTATTTACTGAAATATTAGAAGTCAAAAGGTTGCTTGTCGATAATGTTCCTGCCTTGATTGTGTTCACTTCCAGGTTGCTCGTAAAAACATTGCTCGCTGAAAGATCGTGGGCTATTTCAACCTTTGTCTTTCGATTTGATACACCAGCAATTAGGGTGCTATTATCCGAAATTCGAAGGGCTGCATTCTGGTGACCCGTTTCATCCTGGACAAAGAAATTCAATCGACCCCTATCGAAGGACTTGGGTATGTTCCTTCGATTGTATTTAACTGTTTTGGGTATCTGGCGAGTTGCTTGGATGCTTGCAACCCTATTCCGCTCGTTATCATCGAGCAGAAAATCGATTCCCAATTTATTATCTCCTGGCTCAACATTTACCAGCTGCAATGCGGCCGGTCTGCTGGGTGTTCCACTAATGGGATCCTCCCGATCCCCATTGAATTCAATTCTCAACGACCCTCTGATCTCTGGGTTTACCAGATCAATCGGCTCTTTCTCAGGGACTGAAACTTTAGCCTGCGGAATATCCGGTCGTGGATTCAAAAACGACATATCTAATAATATTATGTTTATTTATTGTAAGGAGCTTTGTAGGGGAACCTTTGCATTACTTGCATGTCCCACTTTTGAACGTTTAATTTTTCTTTGAGAATGGCATCAATATCGTGAGCTATTCCCATTGTTTTCAGCTGGGCGTCCTTTCCACAGGTAAATATGTCCAGAGCCAGCAGACCCCGATCACTGTATGAGTGAGCAGTCACATGCGATTCATCCAGCAAAAAGCCAATCGCAAATCCCGGGGGGCTGACCGATCCATCGAACACACAGGATTTCTTGTGGACTATACGAATCCCATTCGTCTTAATGGCAAGATCCAATGCAAGGGTGACCCATTCCGCAAACTCCTCTGGGTCTCCTTGACTGGGTCGGTGATATAATCCAGAAAAACGTGGTAGCCTTGATATTTTAAGCAATTCAGATCCATTATTATAATGACCAGGGAAAATTTTTGTAATGTATGGTAAATGAAAAGCATCCTGGCATTGAGTGGTGGGGTTCTCGAGGAATTATTGAGGCTGCCATACTGGCCCAGATTGAAGCTCAAACAGGAAAACGAATCCAGCAGCTGTTCGATGTTTTTGCGGGAACATCCACAGGTGGATTAATTGCGCTTCTATTAAATATCAAAGCCCCTGATGGCAGTCCGAAATACACTGCCACCGATATTCTGGCTCTCTATAAGTCGAAGCTTCCGCAGATATTTGCAAACCCGAGAGTTCTCTCGTCAATTGTGCAGAGACCCAAATATGAAGCCACCAATCTGGAGGCTGTTGCCCTGGAACTTTGCGGATCCGCAACAATGGCTGATTTATACAAACCGACTGTGGTGACTGCATTTGATACAGTTCTGATGTCTCCGGTATTTATTACCAGCAACGATGAGGGGATCAATGGAATGCTGGTTCGAGATGCTGCAAGGGCTACTTCGGCTGCCCCAACCTATTTCGAACCCAAACAGGTCACAGTCGCTGGGAGAACATACTGTTTAATCGATGGCTGCATGAGCGGAAATAATTCTCCCGGTGTCTGTGGCTACACATTTGCAAGGAAACTGTATGGAATTCGTGTGAGGAGGAATTCATAGTTGTCTCTGTGACTGCTGGTCACATTCAGGACTTGGACAAAGCCTCTGCCGGTTATTCCTATGATACTATGAAGACCTGGGGGTTGTTCAGTGGATCCTAGGTGCAAGTGGATCTCCCATTTTGAGCATGCTGCTGGAATCGAGCGATCTGAATGCCCACGAAAAGCTGCTGGAATTACTACCCAGAAACGATGATCAGAACTACGATCGCTATTATAAGCTGAGTGTTCCTCTGCCCAAAACAAGATGGTCCTCGATAATATTACCACGAGCCACCTTCAATTCCTTGAAAACGAAGCTCTCAGCTTTGTTTCGGCCCAGCAAACTTATTTCAATGCTATGTATTCCATTCTGACCATGAACATGACAGAAGGGGATGTTCCCATTCAGAATCTCAGTGGCTGTACCGATCTGGCAGCCCCTCCAGAGTCCAATTGGGTTCCTTTGGAGAACAGTGCTTTTTCCGCTGATTTTGGAACTGCTTCGAATGCTCGTTGGTCCAATGCTACAGGCTGGGTAGGATTCCCAAATCCCCACAGGGAACAAGATCAGGAGGGAATTTCCTTCGAATCGATTTCCCTCGTTTATTCATGCTTTCCTCTATAAAAATGAAACCTGCTGCCAATGGCAACTATATTAAAACGTTTGAGATCGATTATCAAGCCACTCCTGGTGTATCATCTTTATCTCCCTACACTGAAGGTGGCTCAACGAGAGTGTTTACAAATACTGCTGGTGAAAACGAGCATGTTCTCGCAAATCCAAGGCCATTCGAACCCTGCTTGTTTGGCCCTCACCACAGAGGGAGCCTCTGCATGCAGAATTGATTTCGAGGGCTATTACGCTTAATCAATGAGCAGCTCCAGCTGGAATGAGTAAGAGAGTCCATTTAGATCCGCAATGTCCCCTCTCCATTTTCTGAGCGAGATTGTGAGCTTATCTAGGTCCAAAGGGGTTGTGACATTCACGAAGGGAACACTCGAGCTAGGCTCACTGTAAAACGAATATTTACCAAAATCGGAATTCATTTGGATCCTTAGTAAATAGGAATCATCCGCAGGATTTTGCCTGCTAGTTGCTGCATTGAATTTCATAAATGGTCTAAGCTCCTCTACATCTAAGTAAATGTAAGCCAGTGCATTAAAGTCGATCATTTTGGGGCAAACCAGTTGGTATCGGTCTTCAATTCCTGGTACATTTATTGGTCTTGCTTCGGTTGTGCTTTGGTAGATAGTATCTGGTTCAATGCCAATACAGTCACAGAGTTCCCGATCTGAGCTTTGAATTGTGAATTGATTGCTGGGCGATGTGAATACAAGACGACTCATCCCTACATCTAAGAGAACTTTATATGCCTCAATTCCAAGCGGGTTGAAGTTGCCCCACTAAATCCCAGAATAGAATCTGTTCCCAACGAAATATCTAGTGGAATCCTTCTCCCTTCAGAATTAAGAGTATAATAATCGTTGATACTTGGGACAGGATCCAGAAAATGAAAGGCTGGAATGCTCAGGGGTTGATCGCTGCCAAGGGCAGTGATTGTGAGTTTCTGGTCCGGTGGAACAACATAGCAGCTGTTGGGGATTTCCGCTGAGAGGATTCGGAATTTCCTTATATTGCTGATGCGATTTTTGAGATGCAGAACCCCATCTTCGAGATCCCTGCTGTCGCAATTTATCGTGATTCTTTTCATACTTTATAATAGTAAGATGAAAGAATATCTAAGCTTCTCTAGCGATGAGCGAGACCCCGATTACACAGAACCGAACAGCTATGTAATTACCTTACCCAGGCGTTACGATAATGTAAAATCGGTTCGGCTCGTTCAGGCAACAGTTCCCAATGTCATTTCCAATGTGTCCAAAGATATTGATAAAACTGGAGCAGATGTGAATCGAATGGACATCTATTTTTCGGTCACATCCGCTGATTCAGGCTTTATTACCATAACAATTCCCAAAGCCCACTACACAAAAGATTCTGTGGCGGAGAAGATAACAGAACTACTCGAGGCCGCTCGTGTCTCAAGTTTTGGAGGCATCTATATAAAATGCCGGTACAATCATACTGTAAAATGCTATGAATTTTTCAGTAATGCTAATTTCTGGTTCCGATTCACACTTGCTTCAGCTGATTCTCTCAAGCAATCCCGATTCAGGTCCA
This sequence comes from Cyanophora paradoxa, assembly GCA_004431415.1. NCBI lineage: Eukaryota > Glaucocystophyceae > Cyanophorales > Cyanophoraceae > Cyanophora > Cyanophora paradoxa. Next base: position 7,837 of record QPMI01000643.1, read on the forward strand.
CTGTAAATCGAAAACTCCAGTTCTTTGGTTTTAAATCGATCATTGCCTATTCCGGTGAACTGTTTACTCCTCCTGCCTCGGATACATTCTTAGTCTCTGGTGGCATCACACTGAATAGACGCATTCGAGGCTTCACCAGTGGAGATGAAACACCAGAATCCATGCTCTGGCTCTACATCGATGAATTTGCTCCATTTATCCGGTCAGTTAATAAATATGTGGATGGCTACTTCATGAGAATCCCGATCCCTCAAGAGCTTGAGCATGGATCAATTTACCATTTCGATACATCAGTTACTGTCCCCCTTGTCCGAGAATTTAGAGAATTAAAGTCGTTTGATCGCTTGACAATCAAACTTATTGATCACGATGGGAAGCTTCTCGATTTTGGAGCCTGGCAGCATTATTTCACCTTCGAAATCGAAACCTACGATGCCCCTCCGCAAATGAATTTCTATTGATTCGCTAAATTATTTTCTACTGCGAAAAGTAGAGACTAACCCGCTCACTTCCACCATGGAAACAAATTCGCAATTCCAGCGCCCAACCCTCAAGTCTATGCTTACAACCGATGATTACAAGGATTTCTTCCTAAACAAATCCCTTGTCATCGGTACCTCTTCAGGAACCAAGCCCCTTCGAGTCCAGGTTGCTCCAGATACCGAGCCTTCCAATGCCCTTGGCAACCGAGTCGTTTTCAAGATCCCTCGCTACCATTTCCTCAATGGCATAGCCCTTCAACTCGATCTGAACCCAATGGTGTTCGGTGAAAGCAACCTTTCAGGAGGCAATGCTGCTGCCTCTACTGGTTACCTCCGTGTAATCGGTTCGCTCATCAAGCGCATGGAGATTTCCCATGGTGCTTTCCGCTATGTTGTCCCAGAGGATTTCGTCACCCAATATTTCCTTCTCACAACCGAGACTGGTGATTTAGACAGACGCCTTCGTTATGTTGGTGGAGTAGTAGGAACTAACTATCATGGCAATACAAACGGTGGAACCTATGAGATCGATCTGCCTTCACCCTTTGAGAAGGCTATGTTCCCACTTTGCGCTATGAACTCTGAGATAGTTGTTGAAATTGAGTTCAAGAATGTAACTGATGGTATTATTGAAGACACAGATGGCAAAACAGACATTGCAATTGCTGGAAGCTCTCTCAAAGTCCTCAAGCCCAGACTTGTCTGCAAGGTTGTCAATGCTGATGAAGCGGTTGTATCTGAAACAATTGCCAGAGTCAAATCCACTGGCATTGCCATCCCCTATAATGAGATTGGCTTCCTTCACACTGATTTCACCCCTACTGCCTCTGGCGCTCGTGTCAACCTTTCTCAGCTTACAGGCGCTGGTTTAATCCACACTCTTGCATTCTCAGTTCGACAACTCGCTAAAGTGCGAACTAATAATGGATCTGCATCAGTCCTTCGTCCAACTGCGCTTCGTACCAATGCTGTCAATTTCTATGTTGAGCTGAACAACAATCGCCTCTACTCCAACACTGAACTACCTCTTTTGGTCGCTTCATCGGAACTCCAAGATAAATATGGCGCTGCTCTCTCTGCTGATGACTTGGCTTTTCCTGCTCTTTCAGGTATCTTCTTCGGTGCTGGCAATGGCAAAGCTGCCCTCCTTAACCAGGAGCAAACAGGCTATGTTGATGCCACAGGAACATCAGCCTTTGATATTGTGTTTGGATTCAATGCAATTACTGCCGCAGGTGATCCTGGTAACACCGAATGGTACGCAGGCGGAAGCTATCAAAAAATGTACCTCCAATGCATGGCTCTCGCTCACAATATCCTCATTGTTGGAGCCGATGGTATTCGTCGCGTCAGTGCTTAAACTGATGACCAGAGTCAGTCTTATTTTTCTCTCGTTTTATAGTGAAAACATGTCCGAACTAGAAGAGTTTGATGCCTTCTCCATGATAGAACCCCCTTTCAGGGCAATCTTCATTGGGCGCTCCAACACTGGTAAATCAGAAGCTTGTCTGTACTGGATTAAACAGCTTCACGATGCAAAAAAGATCGATGCCGTAATTGTGGTGACTGGTACAAAGTTCAATAATTTCTGGAATCCAGTCACCCCAATGGTACTCGATGGCTGGGATCCCGTTTTCATACGCAAGCTGCTGGATGCAAGGCAGCAAAAGATTGCTGCAGGCGGAAAAGTGAATGAGTTATTAATTGTTTTGGATGATTTGATCGACAATGAGCATGTGGATCTCCATAAAGATAAAATGATTGCATCCCTGTACACGAGGGGTCGCCATTCCCATATAAGCATCATGGTTATTACCCAAAAAATGCGAAAGCTTTCCAGTACAATTCGAGTGAACACTGAGTACACTTGCATTCTCAATGCCAGCAATCGCTTGGAGCTGCTCGCAATCGAGGAAGAATATAACACAGGTCCAAAGATGATTTCTTCAAGCTTTTCAAGGAGTATGTGCATTCTTATCAGTACCTTGTGGTTTCTTCCGCTGGGTATGATACATCCATGTATGTAGATAAAGCAACACTGGTGAGGGACTTCAATTTCCCGAGGTTCCACAAGGGGTGCAATTGTATGAGGAAAAGAAACGCAAGGCAAAAGAGGGTGAAGCCCAAAAAGAACCAACTTGCAAGGATTCAAAAACAATTTGCAAAACTTTGTCGAAATTTGAACAAGAGCTTGAAGGTATTCCGAATCTTTCCCAAATTTCGCCAAACAAAAAGAAAATGTTGCTAAAAGTTAAACGAAGGTAAAGATGGTTTATCGCAAGAAGCCCAAACCCGTTCAAGCTTTTGCCTCTGGCAATCCCAATCAAGCCCAGCAAGAATCCGGTCTCACCTCTGGTGGTGGCAATGAGATGCCCGAGTACCTTATCGATACCAACCCAGATGTTGTAGCCAAGGAAGAGGCCATTATTGCTGACGCAGTTTCCAACAAAGGAAACACAGACAGTGGTAAACGACAGGTGGAAGATATGACCGAAGCCAAATCCCAGATTGCCGGTGGAACCCCTGATGCAAACACAGACAAGGTCATCAAAGCCCAGGTCACTGCCACCCAGCAGAAAACCAAAGATGTCCCCAGGTTGCTGAATCGGAACTCAAGAAACGAGGTCCCTATCAAAAACACACAGTACCTTCGGAGGTTGTTATGAATTTTGAGGAAAAAGTACGAAACCTTGAAATGAAAGTAGCAAACTACGAAAAGTGGGTTCAAAACTACGAGGAGCGAAAATCTATGAAAAATTTGGTTAAAAAGGAAATTTCGAAACTCGGATTGAAATCAAAGGTCGATGTTGAAGAAATTAAAAAGGAGGATAAGACAGATACACAGGCTGCAACTCGCCAGCAAAATGTTGCCCCGCAGTACACCCACATCGTTCCGACAGCCCCACCAATTATGCATCGATGCTTGGTGGAAAGCGAATTGTTCGCTAATGCCTGTGAATGTCAGCAAGGCATAATTTAACCGGTCCGTATTTCGATCGAGTTTTAATGTGGACACCTTTGCAGAATGGGCAGGTTGGCTCTGTGAAAAGTATGATGAGATCCACCAGCTCGTATGGGAACAAACGAGCCAGCAGCAGTCTCATTTACTCTACATGACTAAATAATTTATATGCATACGTTAGCAAATGGATTGCATCTCTGGAATAATAGAGATGTTTACGTTTCATCTGCGGGTCACTGCCAGCAGGGCTGCTGTGATGTTGAAGTGAGTGTTGGTGTGAACAGCGAACCGAATTCTCGCAGGAACTCTCTGGAGCCTGTGAGGCGGAGGTCGATTGAAGGAGATCTGGAGCAGGTCCGGTCTCAGTTTGAAGGGGAATCCGCTTGGTCAATTCCTTTGGAACAACAAACCGAACCTGGTCTTTCACGATGATTGATTTTACTAAATTCACAACTGGCGAGAACTTGTAGATTACCAGGCAATCAGCAAAGCAAAATACGTGAACCACCCTAAGCCCCTCCTCCTAATTCCCCAATCCCTCTTTAGGTAGTTTCCAGGTAGTGAAAGTGTTATTTCCTCGCTGAATGCCTTTTTCATTGAGTAGAGTTTAAAGAATATGCCTTTTTGCGGTGCATTTAGCTGGTAGTACTGAAATAAATCTAGATCCTCTATAGGGACCTTGTAGTAGCGCTCTAAAGCAGTCTTGATTGCCGGTCGATCCATCACAAAAAATGACTTAAGGATAATCCGCTACTTAAATTAGAGAAAATAATTTTCTAAGCCTTAAGTAGAGAATGTCGGATTCAGAGAAAGCCCCAGCGACCGCTGAAGTTAAGCCCAAGAAGCGCTACCAATTGACCCCAGAGCAGAAAGAAGCGAGAAACCAGAAATACCGCGAGCGGTACCACAGTGATCCCGAGTTCAGAGCCAAAGAGCTGGCGGATCGCAGAGCAAGATACGAGAGATCAAAGGATAAATACCTCGAGAAAATGGCGGTCCAGAAACAGCAAAAATACGAAATCGATGCGGAGTTCAGAGAGAAAAAGAAGGCCAATCGCTGGCATACTACCACAGAAAGCATGCAGAGAAGTTGGCCGCTATTGCAGCGGGAGTAGCTCCTGAGAAAGCAGAGCCAGCAATCCCTTCGAAAACCGGAAGACCCGCAAGTACAACAAGGAATCGCAATGAATCGTGAGAGACAGACCGATATGTATATTTTTTATGTACAGGACCGATTAATCGGTTTTGTATCGTGGGGAGAAAATTTGATTTGTCCCGTGGGACCAAAAAATGACTTAAGGAAAAGCCACATAGGTTAATTAACGAAAGGGGGAATTTACCCTATCTGGCAAAAATATTTTCTTGGCATAAAGTAAACAATGCCTCGCGCAAGTTACAAGAGAAGAAAAACCTTGAAAGCGAAAGCGGTCGAATTGATTAACCTCGGTATCCAGCGGAGCCTGCTCACCAAGAGAACCGCTGATGCATTATTGCGCAAATTCTCAGGAACTTCCAAGGTTCCCGAAACCATGCTCGAGCTGTACCTCAAGAACATTCAGTCAATTTTCGATACAGAGCGACCTGCAAAGGGATATACCCTGCAATCGCTGCTGGGGGTTCGCCAGGCTGCATTTGATCGAGAGGTCGGTCGCATTGGGGCCATTGAGGCTGAACCTCCGAGACCCCGAGAGAACAGGCAGCTGAATCAATTTTTCCGGCAGATTGCCCAGTTTCCCGACGATGCTGTTGTCCGGGTCACTTTCAAGCTCTGGGCCGAAATTAATGCTGAACCCACTGGTCGTGCGAGGGATCAGCCACTCCGCTTTGAAGGTCGCATGTACCGACCCCTAAAAAGGGCTTCGATCACAATTCCGGTAAGGATGCTGCGACAAATTGCCCGTGATGGTTTCGTTACAAGGTTCGTGCTGAACCAGAGACACTATATGGTCGCTGATTTCCTGTATGTTGTTGAGACCGTATTTAGGGCTGATCGACTTGCAAGCGAAATTCAGCATTGGTACGATTATTTTGCGGAAATTCACGAAATCGTTCTGGTGGAGGCTCAGGCTGAGGAGGAAGCCCAGGAAGCCGTTCAAGAAGAATTTCTCGATGAGGAACTCGAAGAATCGATGCGATGTACCGCAGCTGTGAGCCAGTACATTAATTACGATCTCAATCCCGAGGCGAAATCGATCGAGGAATTAATCATCAAGCCTGCTTCCGGAAAATCGAATGCCTGTGTCTACGATATGCTGATCTCATTGTACTCTCGTTCAATGGAAGCTTGTCACAGAAACAGGAAGTACAAGGACATTGAGATGACCTACGAGGGTCTGTATCGATTTTTCCACGGAAAGGAATATACTGAGGGAGCCTCTATGTCCCTCACTCTGAGGCAGCTCCGAAAATTCGCGGATCGTTGCAGGCTGGGATTCCGTGTTTATTCGGAGGATAACAAGCTCAAGTACAGATACCCACAGGGAGAGATGCCCGTTAATAAGGATCTGCATCCGCAATGCATGAATTTCATGGTACACAATAACCACGTTTACTGCTACAACGATAACATCAAAGCCCTCGAGAAGAATTTCAAGAAAATGGACCTGGAAACCGAAAACCCAACCGAAGCTTCGCTGAACTCATCCTATCAAATCACAGAGACCAAACAATACGATATGTTCGCCCACACACCTGCTGATCTGCTCAAGATTGCGACCATGGGATTGAAAGCTGATAAGGAGAAAGCTACAGTCCGAATCGTTTACACTGGGTCCATGGATGAGCTTCTGTTCACTTTCTTGGATCGCCTTCAATACGAACCAAAGCTCGGAATGAAAGGGGGACAGATCAAAACCCTGATCTTCAAAGCGAGTGGAATATTCTTTTCCGTATTTAATCCCTCGGTTTCTGATCACATGGTACAGTGTGAGTTCGAGACTGAGGCTTACTACAAAAAGGTCCAATCCATTCGTCAAGAATTCAAGGAAGCCCTGATTAACACCGACACAATTTCACAGTACGAGGAGGGCTTCCGAACAGCCCTTATTAATTACAATCGCTCTGCTCTGAATGGCTATTTCATTAAGCCGAAGCCAGGAACTAAATACACTGCAGTGGATATGTGCAAATGCTACCCAGCTGTTATTAGCAAGATCGAGAAGCTTCCAGTATTCAATATTTTCGATGGTATCCGCCCCTATGATGGTCACCCAATCGAGGAGGATACCTTCTATGTGATTGATGTGCAGCAGTTCGATACTGGAACCTACATGCAAGGAGTGGATACATACGAAGAGGATATTGATGATGAGCCAGTAGGATACAAATCCCGCATCTGCGATCCAGGAATTCAGATCCTGCTCGATCGTTATAAGGCTGCATCCTACTCGAACTTGATCACAGGGTACACTCTGAAGCGTCACTGGGAGGACATCAAGGATCTCGTGACTATTACAGGCTACAACCGCCCATCATTTTTCGTAAGCAACCCCTCAAAAAGGCTGATCCAGAAAATAATGTCAAGCGACCTGAATCCTCGCGAGAAAAAGGCTACTCTCGTAGAAGTGATTGGTCTGCTAGGAAAGCGACTCGATAAGCGATCCAAGACCAGGTTGTTCTGCAAAAAGTCCGAGGCTGATATCTATGCCCAGCAGGTGGGCGGAATGGTGGAAGTATTCACCTTTGGTGCGAAAACTGATACTCTGGTCAAGAACCTTTCGGATTTCGATGGCCACATCTATTATGTGAGAACTGATTCTCAAAAGGATCTCATTAACGGGTTCCTTCCGATCCAGTTCGCAATGTACGATCGAGTTCGCAGCGAAATGTATGACAAGTACAAGGAACTCAAAAGCAAAGGTTACGAGGTCGTGGGAATCCACACTGATTGCCTGTATATCAAAGGAAGGTATAGCTCAAAGCCCTTTGATCGTAATAGCTTTGCCAACATTGGTCGCTTCTCCTATATTCCGAACAAGAAGCCCCCAATGAACCCCATTCGCATTCGGACCCTCCCGAAGCCTATTAAAATTGAGGATCCCCTTTCGAATATCAATTCCTTCTGCCTTCGAAACGAATTTGATTCGGACGCTTATACCAAGGTTTACAATGAGTTCAATCATGTCAATACCCTTGGAATGCTTCCAGGAGCCGGAAAGTCGACCGGATTGATGGTCTACCTGCTAAAAAATGACATCAACGGACTCATAGTTTGCCCCTACAACAAACAAGCGGCCGAGTTCCGATGCTCTCTGAAAGAAATGGGCATCAGATTGGGGAAGCCCGAAGCTGCAAGCCGCATTGAGGTGGCCACCCTGTACAGTGTTCTGGGTCTGCGAGTCTCAAATGAGCAAACCTGTGAAGAGGCCCTATCGGCTTCACAGGTCAATGAGTTTATGGAAGGCTTTTCCCATGTAGTATTCGATGAGGTCTATGCCTATAAAGTAAAGGACCTTGCAAAGATCAAAAAATTCATAAACAAGTATTCGGATAAGAAATTCTACTGCAATGGAGACCCCACCAAAACGCTCCCATAAATGATGCTCTTGCTGTGGCTGACCCCAAACAATATTACAGCGATGCTATCTCAAGCATCTTCCCCAACACACTGCAGCTGATGATCAACAAGAGGCATCGCAAGCCTGAGGATCGAGAGAAGCTGAAAGCAATCAAGGTCGATCTCTTTGAGAACGGACTTGCTCCTACAGAAATAGTAAATAAATACGGATTCAGAACTGCAACTGATCTAAACGAAATTCCTGATTCCTACAGGGCTATATGCTATAGAAACGAGATGGCTTACCTGTACAACCGAACCATGCATAAACGTATATACCCCGAAACCGAGGGGATCCTTGTGAACGGAATCAATTTTTTCAAAGGAATCGAAATCGTTTGTCGTGAATATATCTGTGTGACCCGAGGTAAAAAAGATGAGAAAGTAGCGGCTTTCACTAATTACAGTTATACCATAGTCGATATCAATCGGAACCAGGTCACTTTGGAGGATGTGTTTGATGGGACCCAGTTCTCTCTCCCCACTGCTCTGTTGGAAAAGTTCAACCTACCCTATGCTGGAACATGCCACAGTGTTCAAGGACTCACCTACGATTCGGGCATTGTCGTTTGTGAGGCCTCGTTCTGCCATGTTACTCCTGAGTGGTTCTGGACTGCTCTGACTCGCAACCGAGATTTGAGCGAGATTCTCATTTACACCAAGCTCCACAAGTTCGAGGCTAAATCCGAGATCTTCGAGCATCTGAAGGCCAAGGTTCGGGCTTACAAGTGCCAGGATCAGAAAGCGGGTCGAGATTATAATGATGATGATTATATTACACCCGAGTGGATCATTGAGCAGCTCAAGGAGCAGAAGCGAATCTGCTCTCTGTGTACCGAACCCCTTTCCCTTCAGGCAAAGGATCTAAGGTACAGGCTTACTGTTGATAGGATTAATAATAAAGAGGCTCACATCAAGTCGAACTGCAAGCTGGCTCATCAAGGATGCAACAGCAGCAAAAAATAGAATTTGTATAGTTATAGGATGGCATCGAAAATAGTGAGGCGAGGGGCTGGGGATGAGACCGAAACGACCCTGCTCCCCATTCCGATCCCAGATACAGAGAGAGTAGAAGGCAGAATTAGTAAAAGAGAAGCAAAGGTAAATGTAGTAGGGGATGTCCCTTTTAGAACCGTGAGTCCGGCTTCGAATAAAATAGTTAGGCGAATGTACGATCCTAAAACAGGTTACAAGCATCCCCATACGATCTATCAGGAGCTGAAGAAAGAGGATCCGAGTGTTACTTATAACGAGGTCAAAGAGGTTGCAGAAAAGCAAGAGTTTATGCAGATTAACAAGAAGCCACCCCAGCATCGCAGTCCACATTCATTCCAATCACAGCTCCACCCTGGACCTACCAGGCCGATCTGATATTCTATTTATCTTACGGAAAGTACAATGCGGGGTACATTGCGGTACTCACTCTTATTGAGATCACGAGCAGGAGGGCTTACGCTAAGAAATTAAAGAATAAAGAGGGAGTCAGTGTTGCGACTGCATTTAGAGAGGTATTGGGTGAGCTTCCCGCTCCAATGAGGGTGTTAGAGACTGATTTGGGTTCCGAGTTTAAAGCGAAAGAGTTCCAGGCAGTGATCCAGGAGTTTGGAATCGAGCATAGGTTTAAACAGGCTGGGGATCACACGAGTTTAGGCATCATGAATCGATTCCATTTGACCCTCAAAACGATGATCAATAACTACTGCATCGCTTTCAACACAGTCAAGTTTATGGATAAGCTAGAGGACTTTGTTCTGAATTATAATTCCAGTGTTAATAGGACTATAGGTATGCGACCAATAGATGTTAGGTTAGAGGATATGGCTCGCATTCGCAGTTTCATTTTATCGAAAAAGAAAGCAATTGTTGATGATATATTCGAGAAATTCAAGCCCGGCCTGTTCGTTCGAGTCTTGCTGCCTAGATCTAAGTTTGACAAGGGGGCCACTCAGAGATACAGTCGAGAGGTCTACAAGATCGCAGGAAGGGCCGGGAATGGAATCCAGGTCGTAGATGCCCAGGGTGTTCCTTTGAATCGAATCTTCAAGCCTCATGAGCTGCAGATCATATCGGAAGTTGAAGCAATCGTTGAGCCTTCCGCAAGTACAGTGGATACAGTGAGGCAGGAGGCCGCAGCAATTAGACAGATCCACAGAGAGGGCATAGATCCGGCGGAATCAGTGCCAAAAGGCAGCTTGATCGAGGATAGGGTCCAGAGAACGAAGAGGGTTTCAAGGGAGCTAGCGAATCTAAGAGTAGCCGGAACCGAGAAATTAGCCGGTGGGGCAGAGGCTGTAGCATCCTATGATAAGGCTCCAGCTATAAGGGCTAGTACTAGGATCCGAACCAGGTAAAATTTTATATATTCGTATAGTAGGAAATGGAGAAAATCTATATTGAGGTCCCTTTTGAACAAAAAGATGAAGCTAAAGCCCTTGGGGCTAAATGGGATATGAAGCATAAATGCTGGTATGTAACTGAGCCGGAACATAAGCTTCTATCTACCTATAGTACCGTGGCCGTTTCGGAATTAATGCGCAAAAATAAAAAAATTTATTTGAAAATCCCGTTCGAGGATCGCGAGGAGGCTAAGAAGGGTGGAGCCAAGTGGGATCCTGATCATAAGCTATGGTTCGTATCGGGTATTGATAACCCATTAACACTGACCTACGATAAAGTACAAGTGGGGGCGTGGCTCGTCAAGTCGGAACGAAGCAAGTCGCAATTTAGTAGTAGCTCACGTTACTAGCTGCCAAAACGCAAAGACTGCGAATCGAACTACGTGCAGTATACCGCTGTAATCCTGATGCAATGCGGAGTACGGAGCAGTTTACAGCTTCTTTAGTTCGTTTGTCTATCATTAGATATCGCCCGATTAGGGAGGGGTGCTTCGGACTTGTGACAAGGCTAGCTAGTGAGCTAGCGCAAGCGCCCAGCGCTAGCGCTTTCGAATCAGGTCGACATGTAATATATCAATGTGATCGGCGCATCTTGCAGAACACGAATGTATACCTCGCTCAACTTGAGGCGCCGATTGTAATTTCGGGACAATCAAATCATTTTTTTGGTCAGGAGGTCCAGTCCAAAAAACTCAGCCTCGACTTGCTGTCCCAAAAACTATCGTCAAGCCGGACGTGAAGCGGCTCTGAAGCGCCGTCTTTAAAACTTGGTACCCGGCATAGTTACCGGTGGACACCCCCGTCAACGTTGATATTAAAAATGTGAGTTGGCTAGAATTCTTAAAACTGAGTTTTGATCTCAGAATGCAGGCAGAATTTCTTATTATTTGTCTTTTTTATGAAATAGGTGATTATAATGGGGTTCATAAATGAATTTTCGCCTACAAAATGGCTTAATTTAAATAACATTTGAATTTAAAAACTTTGGAAGCTTCTCAGAAGCCCGACAAAATTACGAAAACCTTCAAAAACCGGCTGCGCTTCCTGTGAACTGGTGGGTCGACGTCATCTGTCAGCTCAGGCCGCCAAGTGGCTTTCGAATTCGATCTTAATTATAATTAACACGACTGATAAACTGATAGGATATTAGGTATAATTATCCAAACTTAATATTATTATGTCCCTAATTTATGCAAACATGGGGTACATAAATGTGCTTTTGGCTGCAACACTGGTTTTTTTAGAATTACAAATAAATTTAAAAGCTTTGGAAGCTTCTCAGAAGCCCAACAGAATTATTAGAATTATAAAACCGGCTGCGCTTCCTATGAACTGGGGGGGTGGACTTCAACTGCCAGCTCAGGCCGGCCAGTGGCTTTCGAACTTCGGAATTCGATCTTAATTATAATTACCACGACTGATGAAGTGAGAGGATATAAAGTATAATTATACAAACTTTCTATTATTATGTCGATCACGTTGCCTTTTTATGTAAAGATGGGGTACGTTAATGCAATTTTGCCCTACATCGGCCGCAAGATATCAACTTCTTTTAATAAAATATAGTTTTCAGACATTCGAAGCTTCTTAGAAGCCCAGCAAAATTCTGGAACTTCAAAAAAACCAACTGGCAAGGTTGGCGAAAAGCAACCCCTACTAGGCTAGCATGCGCAGGCAGCGCAGTACGTACAGTCGGTCACTACTACAGTGTCGACATCAGTCACTCTGAGTCCTGAGTCCTGACTCCTGAGGTCCGACGGTCATGCTTTCAGAGGCAAGTACTAGTGCATCTGCTACCAGCCGCAAACCGGGACGCCCGCGCAAGTACGCTTCGGAAGACGAGAGGCTGCAAGCGAAGAGAATGCAGAAGGCTGCAAGGCGCGGGAACGGTATCCTGAACGGGGCGGAGCTATCAGTATTCGCCTTCGGTTCGTCCGCATGCGCAGGCGAGCGCTCGCTTGCCAGCTCCCGTTCTGACTCCTGCCGCTAGATCATCACGACGGCGATGGGGGCTTGAATGCTGACCTTGGTCAGCTAGCGATCGACGATGCAGCGGATCCGGAGCTTGAGCAAGTTGCAGCTGGCGACGGTACGTACGCGGCTCGTACTACTACCGTAGTACGGTACGCTTGCCAAATGCAGTGCTGACTCCGCCGCGGCGCGCATGCAGCTGGGAGCAGTTCTGCGCCAGTTGTCAACGTTGGTGGCTCGCAGGCAGGCGGTTCAAGCTCCTCGCAATCGCAACAGGGCAATGGTGCGAGAGCGTGATTGTACATGTGCAGCATGCATGTGCTAATTTGCATGTGCATACGCAGTTCATGTACAACGAGGCGCCGCGCCTTTCTGGGATCCAGAAGATCTCGATAAAGATGACGACGATGAACCTTTCAATGCCGCGCCCGCGGTTGTGAATGCCGCTAACTTGCCAAACGACGTCGAGTACGTATACTAGCCTCTCGGTTCCGATTGCTGTATATTTATGCTCACTGATCCATGGCACCGGGCATGCGCAGAGTCCTCAAGCAACGGGTCATGCAGGCTGAGGCAGCAGCGCGAAGAGCGCATGAAGGCAAGCGGAAAGCCGAGGCGGATGCAGCTGCATACCTAGAGACTTTCAGGGCATCCGAGCTTCTACCTATCATTGAAAAACAGGCGCGTACGCTTTTCTCCTGCACTGTTTATGCATTGCTTATTAATAATGCTGCAAACGGCAGTGTCATGATGCCAACTGCGCACTCGCTGGCAGCATTGATATGGGTGGCCGATCGACTTCACTTATCCCATTCATCAAGAATGCGGTTCTGCTGCATGATCGGGTCTGTTCGTATATATATATACATATACATGTTGCTTCGCTCTCTCAATCTTGCTACTGCATGCGCAGAAGAACAAGGCTCTCGTCGACCACGGCGAAAAACCAAAGCCCCTACCCCTCGCTCTACGCAAGTTTGTGAAGTGGATCAGCAACGACGGACATATCGAGGTTCGCAGATTGATAATTAATTCTCATGCAACTGCATCATGATCTCGCTCCATTATTAGTGGTGGTACTGGATCAGCGGCTCGCCTTCGGAGCCAATCGCATTCACTGACGTAGATGTCACTCCGGTGGGAAGCGAAGCTGGTGATCTCCCTCCACAAATGCCAGCTCCTCGTCGCTCAGTCCGTTCTAAGAAGGCTGCTGCGACCTCGTCGTACAGGATTCTTAATGTTGTTTAGATGAAACTGAATGCGTTAGATATAGATATCGCATTTATATACATATATATAGCCTGCATTACATAGCCGGCGCTTAGTTGCTAGCTAATCGTTTTCGCTTAGATCTACTGTACTGCATATAGCTATTCGCCTACTATACTAAATACGCTTTCTGTTGCGTAATTATATAACAGAGTATTCTTTTATTCGAGTCATATGTGATTCGATGATACCGTAATACAATCTCTCCTTTTTACATTATTTTTACAGTAAAACCACAGGGAGGGGGTCATGGGTAAAGAGAGAAAATGTGATTTATCAATAAAGTCGATAGATATATATGAGAGGCATAGGTAGGGGGTCATGGTTTTTGATCGAGGGTTGATGAAAAGTGAGCAATTTACGATTCCTATCGGGCATTGGTAAGGAATCGATCGTAAATTGCTTTGATTATCGATGAGGTCTATTAATGCGATGCGGGGTTTTAACTGCGAGGTTCACTGCAAACCGACCCACCTGCACTTGCAACGACCCCGACGAGGGCATCGTCCCCTCGTGGTATCCCGTGACCGCGAAGCGCCGCCGGCTCGCGAGCATCATCGACTCGTACGAGCGCCGGCGCTCCCTGCGAGCTGCCTCCGACGCGTTGACCGTGTCCGTCGATGCCATTGAGTGCCTGTCTGGCGGGGACGGCCGCGGCCTCTGCAACATCTTCTGGGGTCAGCTCTTGCTGGCGATGATCGTGGCTCAAGCAAGTCTGAGCGATTCTCGCAGGCTACAACAACCCAACGGATGCAACTGTAAGGATTCCTGTCGGCGGGGGAGACACCTTTGGGGTTAACATGCTGGCGATCGCCGACGTCACTCCACCCGAGGATTTCCTCCCAGGCAGGTGGGCGCGAGTCTTCAACACCACTGTCAGGTGAGTCATTCTTTGATCCTGATTTGTTTTTCGAGTGATCGTGACGCCGTGGGGCAGCTGCTTCCCTTGCGACGTGTATGAATGGACCGTAAAGGCGTCGGAGTCTGCTCCGTTCAGCAAAGCATCCGCCAATCCTTGCTTCCCGCCATCGACCGATTCTCTGCTCTATGGTCTGCAGCGCTTGAATTTCTCCCAACATGCATATATATGCAGAGAATTTATTGACATCGCGCCGCAGACAAGCAGCAGGACAAGTGTCGCTCGGTGTACTCTACGGTCACGCCAGGGCCTGCGATGGATCCGACGCCCTCGTACGAGTGGGGATGTGAGGACCTCTCGGCGGCAGGCGCTTCGTGCGCCAATCTCTTGGAGACCTTCTCGGGGGTGCCTCCGGTGGGGGCTGCTCTAAAAATCGTGTTTCCTGCTGGGGCGTCGTACCCCTTCAAGTTCACCTGCAAGGCGACGCTCGGCTCTAAGACTGGAACCGACGCCGCTCAGCTTGATTCCGTTCCGTCGAACGGGCCCACCGTTCTTGTCACAGGGCCCTTCGACGCAGAGGGCGTGCAGTACCTTGGTGCGGTTCCGTGGATGTTGCCGCTGAAGTTCTTCGTGAGGGTTGCGTCGAACGCGCCTCCTGGAGCAGGTCAGCCTCTGCGCGTGCGATTTAGCATCGTTTGTGTTAGAGCGCGGCAGTAGCGAATCGTGCACACGGCGCAGATTCCACTGTCACATACCTGTGGTCTTTGGACGGGAGCGCCGTAATTTTGGACGAGACCACCATTCTTACCAACAGTCCAGTCAATACACCGACGCTCATCATTCGCCCGTACGTCCTTACACCAGGGGCGACATATCGAGCCCTGGTCGCCGCCCAAGACTCTCTCGCCAACGTGCGCACGCGGGCTCGAGCTTCTCGGCTTGCTACCTTCGAACACGCACTTATGAAATGCCCCTTAATCGATGCAGGTGGCGTACGGTTGGGTTGAATTCACCGTGGGTACCCCGCCCTACTCGACTCTCCCCGTCGGAGGTCTGGTTGTGACACCGAACAACGGAACTGCGATGGGCTACAGGAACCGGAGCACGCTTTTTACGCTAACGGCGCCGGGCTGGTACAGCCCCTTCGGCCCTCTGGAATACAAATTTCTCTTCATCGCGAGAAATCAGAACATTACTTGGGAGACGCTCCGCGCCGCGGAGGCGAACGTCTCATACGTGAATAAGACAGAGAGCGGCGACGAGGTGCTCATCTCTTGGTGGACGCCCAGTCACGTGAGCCCTGCACTGCTTTTTGCTGTTCTTTCCATCCTCACCTGCCTTAGGTGCGGGGCAACGTGCTCCTTCCTGAAGGCATTCTGCCGTTTTACTACATCACGTGAGTCGTTTCATGGGGCCTTTCCTTCGAGGCCATATGCATTCTTCTGAAGGCGCTCCCAGATGTGTTGTGTATGTCCGAGACGTTTACGGAACCGAAACTCGCGCCTCGACACTTGCAATCGTGTACCCGCCGCACCTCACGGTCCTCCCGCTGCTCTTTTTCTCAATTGCGTATTCTGCTAAGCGTACTCGCAGATTCTATCCCTTACGAATCGCACGCTCGGCTGGGCGCGCGATATGATCAATATGGGCGACCCCGGCGGCGCTCTGAACAGCATTCTCGCTGGTGCTAGCACCATCAACGCAGGAATTAATGGAACGGCGGCCGCCTGTTCAATCAGCCTGCCGTCTCTAGCTGGCTCGGGCTCGTGGACAGATCGAGATTCAGATTCACTAGGAGGGACTGCTCGAAATGTATATCTGCAGGGCCGATACATCGTACGTGCTATACTTGTTAGCGATTCACTCGGTGACTGAACCGGCCTTGGCTTGCAGGTCACCAACGAAGGCCGCACCGCCATCCGCAGCCCCATCACCTCCGTCAGCTGCCAGGTCAGTGATTCGAAAACTTCAATGGGGCTCAAATCGACGTTGACGCCTTTCATCAGCAAGTCACCTCTGCCACATCCATCGCTCTGCCCGAAGATAGGGCTCTCACGAGAGTCCCCTATTCCTCTCCTTATGCGAACGACGGCGGGCTCAATCAACGACTCGCGGCGACAAGCAACGTGACCGATCGATCCTTCGCGCTCACGGACGTCGGCTGGCCGATGCCCGTCGGAGGATCGGCGAGCTTCGATGTCATCGTCAGCTGTCCCGTGGGAGCTGAGGCGCAGTGCCGCTTGCCCGTGTGCTTCTGCCCAGTTGGCGATACCGTCCGCCCCGAAATGCTTGACCGGCTCATGGTGTTGGTGCGCGAAATGCAACCACTTCTCTAGAAATGAATCTCACATACAGCAGGCCGCAAACATTACGTATCAACTCTCCCGTGGCACGTTCAGAGATCCCGGTGAAGTATATCAAGCGATTCAGACAATCGGCAGCATCGTGGCAACCGATGATGCGATGATCTTGGGCACTACATCGAGTGCCGTCGACGTGTTGACGTGCGTCGCGCTTCGTCATTGTAAAGTCCTTGAGCTGAAATTTCTCTTGCCAGCGCACTTCTTCGATCGTATGCGGCTGGCCAGCTACCCTACGACGTCTCCTTCGAGGCGATCAAAGTTCTGGACAAGGTCCTCTGGGACTACCAGACGAACCTCGGTGCTGCAACTGGCGTTGTGTGCGTAGCCTCTGCTGCATATATAACGTCATGCCGCAAACGCACGCTTTGCGTTGAGGGTCGCAATCGTGCAGGACTGCAACGCCACTCGCGCCAACGGTGCAGGCGAGTAATCCTACCGTCCACACCATCGACGTAAAAGTCATCTACCCCGACGTTGACTACCGAGAGATTATCTTGGCCGTTGTCTACCGGAAGGGGGGCTCTGGCCCCGATGCAGACACGTGGAAGATCGCGCACAGCCGCCCCACGGCCACGGGCAGCAACGGGATCCTTGCCGACGGTAACGAGAGGTACAGCACCTTCACCGACAGTGGCCTGGAGTACGGCACGGAGTACACGTACAAGGCCACCTTCTCCCTCGCCAGCGGCATCACGTCCGACGAGTCTGCGCCAGAGTCCGAGACGACGCTCTTTCCCGGAATTGCGCCCCCCTCTATCACCGAGCTGGTCTCTGTCTCTGAGACGAGTGCGTGATCATGCGTGCTGGCTCCGAACGTTCACTCACCAGCCGTTATCCCCAGGCGCCAAGTTCAACTTTTCAGTTGACTGGGCCTTCGGAGGCGGCGAAGGGTTGGCGGTCGCCCACGTATCCGTCTATCACTACGCGGTCGACCGCAGCACACTTCTTGCCGCCGACACGCGCAGCGGACTCCGAGGCACCGTCTCCTCCCCGCACCTCGCGTTCACCGACACTTCACTCGTCGCGGGATCGATATACGACTACGTGTTGATCTCCAAGGCCGCCCCGCCGAGCCCTCTGTCGTCGCTAGAGTCGAGCCCGAAGTTCCGCGTCGTCACCCTTCCGAAGCCACCTGTACTCGCTCAGACCAACCCTGGTCGGGACTGGAATTACGTCGAAATCAGCATCTCGCCACCGACCGGGCATTCGGCGCTTGTGGCCGTCGGGCTGCGCCTCTATCGAAAGTACGAAACTGGAGCCGAGACTGCGATCTACGAGGAGATCGGACATGTGCCGTCTCAGGGAACTTTCGACTCTGCCGAGCTCCGGAACGCAACCGACGACGAGGTTCTTCCGGGCCGCGTCGTCCTCTACTCTGCCGAGTACGCCGTCGCTACGAGCTTTTGGCCCGCGACCACCTTCTCGACGTCCCGCCGCTCGACGACTCTTTACGTCTACTCGCCGCCGGGGCGGCCCGCGCTGAACGAGAAGGCGCGGAACGCGACGAGCGCGACGTACGAGATCGTCTGCCCCGCAAACTATGAGCAGCAGTACATTGTCTCGGCCAGCGTTTACTGCAACCGGACGCTGCAAGGCACCGTCTTTGCGTGCAAGGACTCGGCCACCACGACATTCGTTGCAACGGGACCGCCCGGCCACGCCATCGAGTGCTACGCCGTACTGGATGGCCGATACGGCACAACCTCGCTGCCGTCCCCGTCGATCAACTCGCTCCTGCCACCCTCTCCCCCGACTCTTGCTTCCACCGAGGCGAAGGGGGATCGCGTGAATGTAACTATTTCGTTGCCAACTGATGGCAGCGACGCCTTCGTCACTGGCATGTACCTGCTCCGCCGCGACCCGAACGGTGACAGCGTCACCGTCGGCGGCACAACGGGACCCGACGGCACGTCTCCGGGCTGGTTCCCTGGTCCGGGCCCGTGGGAAGTGGCTGACACCGCCAACGTGAAGCCCGGTCAGCAGTACGAGTACTTCGCCTGGCTGAGTTCCGTTGACGGGTTGACGTCGGCGGACTCTGAGCCGCTGTTCGTGTGGACGCCCGTTTCTGCTCCAGTTGTAGGCTACGTTGCGGGGTCCGCGACAGCCTTCACCCTGTCTGTCATTGTGGACCTGGCCCGCGACGGCTCGGCGGGAGCGGCCATCACTGTTTACGTGTACCGTGGCTCGATCCTCATTCAGGAGTTCCCGGCAGACGAGGCACCCGTGTCCATCGTTGATCGCGGCCTCGATGCAGGTGCGCATTCCGAGTTGGCTCTGCTCCGATGCTGCTGTTTCGTCGGCTTATAAATGTTGTGCCATTGCAGGTCGCGGCTACAACTACACCGCTGTCGTCTTGGGACAGGGGCAGCTCTGGTCTGAGTACGCAAAGCCAGCGGAGGGGACGACGATCCCCCCACCTCCGCTTCTCTCGCCTTACTCGGTGACCTCCAGCACGTGCTACATTCTGGTGTCTATTCCATATGGCATCTCAGCGAGCCAGGTTGCGCTCTACACCATTCTGCGTGTAATCTCGGCCAACGGAACCGAGTTCGTTGATCATATCACCGCGATCTCCGAGCCGTCGACCATCTTCCAGGACGCGGACCGCCATGCGGGCACGAACTACACCTACGTCGCGACTCTCCGCTCCTTCTGGGGCGTCGACTCGAGCTTGTCTCTCCCGCTGCGGATGACTACTGCACCGGAACCGCCGATTATTTCCATCACAGCGAACTCAGAGATCCTGCCCACGCACATCCCGCTTCATGTCTTCTACCAGATGAAGCCAGGCGCCGAAGCCGTTGTCTTGACTCGGATTCTTCGCAACGATACAGTTGTGGACTACGGCTCGGCTTCCACAGATTTGCTGCTGAACGTCTCCACGGTGCCAGGCACTCTTTACGAGTTCATCGCCTACTACGAAGGCTTTGGTGGCTCGATCTCGCTCAACTCGAGCCTTATCGCTCGGTCTGCGCCTTCTCCGCCCTCCGTCCGGATCCTGTCGGCATCCATCGAAACCATGAATCTCAACATCGATTTCCCCACTGACGGCAGCACGACCGACGCAAAAGGCATCATTCTCGAGCGCAACGGCGTCGCGCACGACACCGTTCAACCTGGGCCCTACACAGACAGAGACACACAGCCAGGAACACTGTACACTTACAGGGCGTACATCGAAACGGTCGTCGAGGGCGTGGTGTCGCCTTGGTCGCCGTCCGTCTCAAACTACTCTCAGATTTACGCGCCCATTATCACTGTCGACAACTCGACGGCGTCGCCGGCGATCGCTTCGACCAGTGTACGGGTCGCGATTGACTACCGGACAAACGCGAATCGCGAGGCAGTCGTTCTCGTCCGCCTGTTTCGAGACGGGAGGGAGGTTGAATCAGCAGCAGACTTGCTCACTGCAGATTCTTTAACCGATTCCACCGCAACTCCGGGCCAGCAGTACACGTACCACGCGCAATTCAACGGTCCTGCTGATATCATATCGGACTTTTCAAATCCTCTCGTTGTCGTGACACCTCCATCCAAGCCAATCCTCTCTCTGGTCTCTGCAAGCGACGACACCATCGTACTGCACATCGATCCGCCTTCGGACGGAAGCGCCGCCTCTCCGGACCTGACTGCCGTGCTCTTTCTTATTCGCGTCTATCCAAATGGGACACAGTCGAGCCCCGTTTTGCTGAACGGCGACTTCGGCAAACTCCCTCATGGACTCGACCATCGGGACGCCGGCCTAGATCCGGGCACGGGCTACGTGTACGAAGCGTTCTTTGAGATTGCGACAGGAGTTTTCTCGCCGTACTCCGACGGCCTCTCGGCCTTCACTGCTCCTTCCCGGCCCTCCTTATTCATCGATTACAGCCTCGTCGACGATCCTGAAAGGAGCTCTGTGACGGACACCGCTGCGCCCCTGTTAATCAGTCTGCCCGCCGACGGGAGCGCAAGGGTCGCCGAAGGCATCATTATTTATCGGAACGGCTCCGAGGTAGCCTCACGCGTGAAGGACCAGCTCTCGTGGGAGGACGTGCAGCTTTCGCCGGCCGACCTGTACATGTACACGGCACGCTTGACAACGAACATGAGCACAGTCTTCTCACCGCTCTCCACCGACCGGACTGTCGTTGCGGCTCCAAGCCCTCCAATTCTTGGAGACCCTGTTCCTTACCCCGAGCGGAGAATCACTGTTCCCGTCATGGTCTCTACTGGAGTCGGCAGCGCGAACATCATTGCAATCGAACGGACAGACTGTTACCGGAAGAACCCCGATGGCACTGAAGTCTTCGTTACATCGCTTGCGCGGAGTGTCTACGAGCTGAACGACAACGATGACACCGATCTCTGCAGCGGCTCGACCTACCAATACTGGTGCTTCTTCCGCGCAGATGACGGGAACGGGCGGCTGACGGAAAGCGGGAAGTCCAACGTCGTCAGCGTGACCTTGCAGCCTAGCGAGCCCTCCATCAAGCTATTGAACCTGCCTCAGCGGGATCCTTCCAGCGGGCCGCAGCCGCAAACAGCGCTCTCTCTGACCCTTACCATCTCGGATGAGGAGAGCGCCGCATGGACCAACGGCACACGCATCGTCTGCAACGGCACGATTATCGTGTTCCTCGAGCGGGGCCAGCTGGCGGGCCTCGTTCCTGGCTTGCTCCCTGCCACGCTCTACGAGTGCCGTGCAACGCTCCAATCCCCTTCGGGCGATTCGGAGCCGTCCATCCCAGCTCTGCTTTCGACCTTGCCCGCGACCAGTCCTGCGACGACCTGGAACGTGCTGCCCGGAGGTGGTAACACAAACTCCACAGCCATCTGGCTCCGGATCGAGGTGCCGGTTATCTTTGGAATCGAGGTCCGCCTCGTGCGGGTCTACCGGCGCACCGGCGATTTAGTGTCGCTTGTTACAGCTTTCGAGCACTCGGCTGCCAGCCGCCGCTCTCTGATGGCGTCCAGCGTGATCCAGTTCGAGACGATTGAAGGCGGGCTGATCCCCGGCAAGCCGTCCGTGTACTATTCGGACTACACAACTCAGGGCGGGTCCTCGGTGCCCAGCAAAGCGATAACAGCTTGGACCGCTCCAGGATCTCCCCACGTTATGCTGGTTGCGCGCTCGTCGACCTCAGTGACGCTCCAAATCACGCCTACCGCCGGCGGCAGCGTCATCTCGTACACGCGCGTCTTCCGAAACGGGCGCGAGCTGTCGTGCTCTGGCAAGGGAACAATCTACAACTGTACCGACTCCAACAGTCCTGGCAAGTTTTACGAGTATCAGGCGCAGTATAGGGTCCGTCTATTCAGTACTCGTGCGTCAGCCATTTTGCGGGATCTGACCTTGCCTGCGGCAGGGCCGGGGGAATGAGGACGACCAGACTCTCGGCGAGCCCTCATCTCCGATCGAGCTCTGGACCAATGTGACCGCTCCCACACTGGTCTACAGCTCCTCGACGGAATCGGCGATCTCGGTTGTGGTCGACTACTCAGCCCTCATAGATGATGACAGTTACAGCGCCGCCGTGAATCTTTCCGTGCAACGGCCAGACCTACCCGACGAGACCCGCTTTTCTGGTTTGCCAGAGTCCTTTTCGGACACCAGCCTGCAGCCAGGCACGCTATACAACTTCACGGCCACCATCTGGGGCAAAGGCGATACCGTTTCGGATTTTTCCGAGGCGCTCCCCGTTCGTACCGCGCCATCGGCTCCTGAAATTGTAATTGTCGGCGCAACCAACAGCTGTGTGACCATCGGGCTCGAGCTTCCCACCGATGGCAGCACGACAGATGTTGATCGCGTCTTGCTCTACCGGGTCCGGGGAGATCAACCTTTCGACGAAGTGATCGCGCCGATCGCAATTCCAATTGCAAGCACCGAACTGGCTACGACCAGCATGTACACGGATTGCTCGAATTTAGAGCCGGGCACCGAGTACCGTTACTGGGTTCGCTGGTTTCCGTCAATGAATTTAGTGCAATGTGCTGGAGAATCGATCTGACGCTTTCTTGCAGGCAAAGCTCGCGACGCCCGAGGAGAGCTTCAGCTATGGCGTGACCTCCAAATCTTCAGATACATTCAGAGTGGTCACGGCGCCAAACCCACCCGTCCTCAACGTTGCGTACACGAGCTTGCAGCCCCTGATTTCCGACATCTCATGCACCTCCATTCACATCGTCATTGCGCCGTCTACCCCTGGTTGGGAAGGGTCGAATGGAACCAAAATTTACAGAGACGGCGAGTCAACTCCAGTTACATTCCTTGGGAGAGGAGTTACTGACTTTGTGGATAGCGGCCTCGCGTGCGGAACACCCCATGTTTACATCGCAGTCTTTACTACAGACACTGCACCAATTGAGGTCGAGTCGAAACCGTCGGAACCGCTTCTTTTGTATACAGCCGTGCCGCCACCAACTTTGCGTCTTGATGGCACTTCGACCATCCCCTCGCTCAATATCTCCATTCCTTTCCCTCCCGGAGATAACGCAAGCGTTGTGACGGGGCTACACTGCGAGGCAGATGATACTGGCTTCACTGCTCTTCCTCCACCCGATTTCTTCAGCTTAACGGCCGGTCGCATCTATGCAGCCTCTCCGGATGTTGCGTTTGCATCGACGCACACGTTTACTTGTTGGTTCGGTGGCTTGAACGACACTCCGAGGCTCGGAGCGCGGACTCCGGTATCTTGACTGTTGTTCTACCGCCTGACAGGCCGGTGTTGAACCTGGTGCCGCTCAACTCGACAAGCATGGAAATCAAGATCAGCATCCCCGACGGGCCCAGCGCTGCCGTCACGAACGGGACGCTGGTGACATGCAACGGGACCACGTACGGCATGACGGCGGGCCAGCGATCGCTGGTCTTGACGGGCCTGCTGCCGGGCTCGCTCTACACGTGCGAGGCGGTGCTGGACTCGCCGGCGGGCAGGTCGGAGCCGTCGGACTCGGAGCCTGCGGCGGGGAGACCTGGGTCGCAGCCGACGCCGGTGCAGCTGCCAAAGGCGAGCCAGCCGTCGGTGACAGTGAAGGACGTCAACAGCACGGCGGTCGTGATGCGGGTGATGGTGCCAGCAGTTGGCGGGGTGCAGCCGAAGACGATTCGCGTGTACCGGGCGTCCAGTGGAGGCGCCGAGGAGCTGGTTGCGGAGGTCGCCGCAGCAACGGAGACGCAACTGGACGACGCAGGACGCACGCCGGGCACTCTCTACACGTACTTTGCGGAGTACACGACGCAGGGCGAGCCGTCGAGCAGGAGCGACTGGGTGGCGGGCCGCACGGCGCCATCAGCACCGGACCTGACACCGACGGTTCGGTCGGCAACGAATGTGACGTTTACGATTGCGTCGCCGGATGCGACGTCGCCACCGCTGTCGATCGAGCACGTCCAGGCAACAGCCGTGCTCCGGAACGGCACAGCGGTCGGGGCCTGCTCGCGGTCGGGAGCTGTGACCGAGTGCACGGACACGGGGGTGTATCCCGGCTTGGTGTACGTGTACACGGTGCAGTACAAGGGGCTCGGTGTGGGCGGGACGGTCCTGGAGAGCACAGGCGGCGAGCACTCGCTGTCGGGCGTCTCGCAGCTGACGGTGAAGACCGGCGTGCCGCCGGCACCGGAGCTGCACGCGACGGGCATCACGGACACGACCAGCGTCATCAACGCGGCCCTGCCGACGGACGGTAGCGCCGCCACGATTCTCAAGGTCGTCGTGACGCGCTTCTTCGAGGGTGCCAGCACCACGTGGGAGCTTGACAAGGGCGCCCCCTCTCGCAAACCGAGCGGCCGCCCGGGTCGACGGCGACCTACACTGCGTACTTCACGACCAACGGGGCGAGCTCGGCGACCTGTGCGCCGTACACTGTGACGCAGCTGCCGCCGGCGACGCCGAAAATCACGGCTCTGCTGCCGCTGGACACGTCCTCGACCTCCATCACTGCAACGGTGGTGTTCGCGAGTGACCTGCCACGCTTCGTCACAGCGATCAGGATCTGGCGCGATAGCACGGAGCTGGAGTCAATTGCGATCACACCGTCCGGCACAGGACCGCTCTCGTACAGCCTGTTCGACACGCTGCTTGCCCCGGGCAAGCAGTACACGTACACGGCGCGGCTCGTGACGCAGTACGCGGACTCGGCAGAAGCGTCGGCCTCGAAGACGACAGAACAGGCGCTGGCGCCAACTGTGGATCCCACGCCGCAGTCGGCGACGGCGGTCAACGTGGCAGTGAGCCGCGGAGGAGCCGACGCCGGCCGCATCGACGCTGCGAGCTTGACCATCACCCGGAGCGGAGAGAACGCTGGGGACAGCGCGACCGAGCATTTGTCGGGGGCGGGCCCCTGGACGTGGAGCGACGTCGGTCTCGTGGCGGGCCGCCTGTACACGTACACGGCAACGTACGCGACCCGTGGGCAGAGGCTGCACGACGACGGGGCGGACTCGCTGACGAGCACGGCCATCAGCGTGCGAACGGCGCCGTCGGCGCCGTCGCTGAGCCTCTGCGCGAGCAGCGCGGCGGTGAACGTGACGGTGGGGTACCCAAGCGACGCGACGAGCGACGTCTCTTACGTGTTGGTGTACCGCTCGCCTCAGTGGGGCGGCTTGGGGTCCAAGGCGTGCTGCAACAACGGCGGCACGCTGTTCGCGGACTCGGAGGTCTCGCCAGGGGCGACGTATTCGTACACGGCAAAGCTGGTGACGAGCACAAGCAGCGCGTCGGAGGGCGTGGAGTCGGCGCTCTCGGCCCGGCGGTCAACATTACGACAGCGCCCAAGAGGCCGTCTGTGCAGTCGGGAGACAAGACGAAGCTGAAGGAGAAGAGCGTCGAGATCGAGATCCATCCGGCGGAGGGCTGGGAGGGCGCGGAGCGCATCAATGTGTACCGGAGCGATGGAGCCGTGTACCACATCTCGATCGGCAGCCTCGCGCGCAAGGTGAAGAGCGGCAAGACCGTCTACACATGGGAGGACAGGGACGAGTCGCTGAAGCCGGGCTCGAAGTACACGTACCGAGTGGAGCTGGAGACACCAGCGTACCCGGGCAGCTGCAGCGTGAAGTCGGGCGAGTCGGGCGAGGGCGAGGTGTGGACGGCGGTGCCTGCCCCGCAGCCTGTCGTGCAGGGGACGTCAGCGAGCCCGTCGGCGACGGTCAGCGTGCCGCTGCCGACCGACGGGAACGCATCCGCCGTGGAGGTCACGAAGTGCAGGCGGGCGCCGAGCACGGACTACTTTGTGGTGACGGACCAGCAGTTCTCGCAGGCGTCGGCTGATGGCATCGACCACGCGACGACGTACACGTACTACTGCATCTTCGAGGGAAAGGGCGGCACGGTGAGCGAGGAGGGCCTGGTGACGGTCACGACGCCGCCTGACAGGCCGGTGCTAAACCTGGTGCCGCTCAACTCGACAAGCATGGAAATCAAGATCAGCATCCCCGACGGGCCCAGCGCTGCCGTCACGAACGGGACGCTGGTGACATGCAACGGGACCACGTACGGCATGACGGCGGGCCAGCGATCGCTGGTCTTGACGGGCCTGCTGCCGGGCTCGCTCTACACGTGCGAGGCGGTGCTGGACTCGCCGGCGGGCAGGTCGGAGCCGTCGGACTCGGAGCCTGCGGCGGGGAGACCTGGGTCGCAGCCGACGCCGGTGCAGCTGCCAAAGGCGAGCCAGCCGTCGGTGACAGTGAAGGACGTCAACAGCACGGCGGTCGTGATGCGGGTGATGGTGCCAGCAGTTGGCGGGGTGCAGCCGAAGACGATTCGCGTGTACCGGGCGTCCAGTGGAGGCGCCGAGGAGCTGGTTGCGGAGGTCGCCGCAGCAACGGAGACGCAACTGGACGACGCAGGACGCACGCCGGGCACTCTCTACACGTACTTTGCGGAGTACACGACGCAGGGCGAGCCGTCGAGCAGGAGCGACTGGGTGGCGGGCCGCACGGCGCCATCAGCACCGGACCTGACACCGACGGTTCGGTCGGCAACGAATGTGACGTTTACGATTGCGTCGCCGGATGCGACGTCGCCACCGCTGTCGATCGAGCACGTCCAGGCAACAGCCGTGCTCCGGAACGGCACAGCGGTCGGGGCCTGCTCGCGGTCGGGAGCTGTGACCGAGTGCACGGACACGGGGGTGTATCCCGGCTTGGTGTACGTGTACACGGTGCAGTACAAGGGGCTCGGTGTGGGCGGGACGGTCCTGGAGAGCACAGGCGGCGAGCACTCGCTGTCGGGCGTCTCGCAGCTGACGGTGAAGACCGGCGTGCCGCCGGCACCGGAGCTGCACGCGACGGGCATCACGGACACGACCAGCGTCATCAACGCGGCCCTGCCGACGGACGGTAGCGCCGCCACGATTCTCAAGGTCGTCGTGACGCGCTTCTTCGAGGGTGCCAGCACCACGTGGGAGCTTGACAAGGGCGCCCCCCTCTCGCAAACCGAGCGGCCGCCCGGGTCGACGGCGACCTACACTGCGTACTTCACGACCAACGGGGCGAGCTCGGCGACCTGTGCGCCGTACACTGTGACGCAGCTGCCGCCGGCGACGCCGAAAATCACGGCTCTGCTGCCGCTGGACACGTCCTCGACCTCCATCACTGCAACGGTGGTGTTCGCGAGTGACCTGCCACGCTTCGTCACAGCGATCAGGATCTGGCGCGATAGCACGGAGCTGGAGTCAATTGCGATCACACCGTCCGGCACAGGACCGCTCTCGTACAGCCTGTTCGACACGCTGCTTGCCCCGGGCAAGCAGTACACGTACACGGCGCGGCTCGTGACGCAGTACGCGGACTCGGCAGAAGCGTCGGCCTCGAAGACGACAGAACAGGCGCTGGCGCCAACTGTGGATCCCACGCCGCAGTCGGCGACGGCGGTCAACGTGGCAGTGAGCCGCGGAGGAGCCGACGCCGGCCGCATCGACGCTGCGAGCTTGACCATCACCCGGAGCGGAGAGAACGCTGGGGACAGCGCGACCGAGCATTTGTCGGGGGCGGGCCCCTGGACGTGGAGCGACGTCGGTCTCGTGGCGGGCCGCCTGTACACGTACACGGCAACGTACGCGACCCGTGGGCAGAGGCTGCACGACGACGGGGCGGACTCGCTGACGAGCACGGCCATCAGCGTGCGAACGGCGCCGTCGGCGCCGTCGCTGAGCCTCTGCGCGAGCAGCGCGGCGGTGAACGTGACGGTGGGGTACCCAAGCGACGCGACGAGCGACGTCTCTTACGTGTTGGTGTACCGCTCGCCTCAGTGGGCGGCTTGGGGTCCAAGGCGTGCTGCAACAACGGCGGCACGCTGTTCGCGGACTCGGAGGTCTCGCCAGGGGCGACGTATTCGTACACGGCAAAGCTGGTGACGAGCACAAGCAGCGCGTCGGAGGGCGTGGAGTCGGCGCTCTCGGGCCCGGCGGTCAACATTACGACAGCGCCCAAGAGGCCGTCTGTGCAGTCGGGAGACAAGACGAAGCTGAAGGAGAAGAGCGTCGAGATCGAGATCCATCCGGCGGAGGGCTGGGAGGGCGCGGAGCGCATCAATGTGTACCGGAGCGATGGAGCCGTGTACCACATCTCGATCGGCAGCCTCGCGCGCAAGGTGAAGAGCGGCAAGACCGTCTACACATGGGAGGACAGGGACGAGTCGCTGAAGCCGGGCTCGAAGTACACGTACCGAGTGGAGCTGGAGACACCAGCGTACCCGGGCAGCTGCAGCGTGAAGTCGGGCGAGTCGGGCGAGGGCGAGGTGTGGACGGCGGTGCCTGCCCCGCAGCCTGTCGTGCAGGGACGTCAGCGAGCCCGTCGGCGACGGTCAGCGTGCCGCTGCCGACCGACGGGAACGCATCCGCCGTGGAGGTCACGAAGTGCAGGCGGGCGCCGAGCACGGACTACTTTGTGGTGACGGACCAGCAGTTCTCGCAGGCGTCGGCTGATGGCATCGACCACGCGACGACGTACACGTACTACTGCATCTTCGAGGGAAAGGGCGGCACGGTGAGCGAGGAGGGCCTGGTGACGGTCACGACGCCGCCTGACAGGCCGGTGCTAAACCTGGTGCCGCTCAACTCGACAAGCATGGAAATCAAGATCAGCATCCCCGACGGGCCCAGCGCCGCCGTCACGAACGGGACGCTGGTGACATGCAACGGGACCACGTACGGCATGACGGCGGGCCAGCGATCGCTGGTCTTGACGGGCCTGCTGCCGGGCTCGCTCTACACGTGCGAGGCGGTGCTGGACTCGCCGGCGGGCAGGTCGGAGCCGTCGGACTCGGAGCCTGCGGCGGGGAGACCTGGGTCGCAGCCGACGCCGGTGCAGCTGCCAAAGGCGAGCCAGCCGTCGGTGACAGTGAAGGACGTCAACAGCACGGCGGTCGTGATGCGGGTGATGGTGCCAGCAGTTGGCGGGGTGCAGCCGAAGACGATTCGCGTGTACCGGGCGTCCAGTGGAGGCGCCGAGGAGCTGGTTGCGGAGGTCGCCGCAGCAACGGAGACGCAACTGGACGACGCAGGACGCACGCCGGGCACTCTCTACACGTACTCTGCGGAGTACACGACGCAGGGCGAGCCGTCGAGCAGGAGCGACTGGGTGGCGGGCCGCACGGCGCCATCAGCACCGGACCTGACACCGACGGTTCGGTCGGCAACGAATGTGACGTTTACGATTGCGTCGCCGGATGCAACGTCGCCGCCGCTGTCGATCGAGCACGTCCAGGCAACAGCCGTGCTCCGGAACGGCACAGCGGTCGGGGCCTGCTCGCGGTCGGGAGCTGTGACCGAGTGCATGGACACGGGGGTGTATCCCGGCTTGGTGTACGTGTACACGGTGCAGTACAAGGGGCTCGGCGTGGGCGGGACGGTCCTGGAGAGCACAGGCGGCGAGCACTCGCTGTCGGGCGTCTCGCAGCTGACGGTGAAGACCGGCGTGCCGCCGGCACCGGAGCTGCACGCGACGGGCATCACGGACACGACCAGCGTCATCAACGCGGCCCTGCCGACGGACGGTAGCGCCGCCACGATTCTCAAGGTCGTCGTGACGCGCTTCTTCGAGGGTGCCAGCACCACGTGGGAGCTTGACAAGGGCGCCCCCCTCTCGCAAACCGAGCGGCCGCCCGGGTCGACGGCGACCTACACTGCGTACTTCACGACCAACGGGGCGAGCTCGGCGACCTGTGCGCCGTACACTGTGACGCAGCTGCCGCCGGCGACGCCGACAATCACGGCTCTGCTGCCGCTGGACACGTCCTCGACCTCCATCACTGCAACGGTGGTGTTCGCGAGTGACCTGCCACGCTTCGTCACAGCGATCAGGATCTGGCGCGATAGCACGGAGCTGGAGTCGATTGCGATCACACCGTCCGGCACAGGACCGCTCTCGTACAGCCTGTTCGACACGCTGCTTGCCCCGGGCAAGCAGTACACGTACACGGCGCGGCTCGTGACGCAGTACGCGGACTCAGCAGAAGCGTCGGCCTCGAAGACGACAGAACAGGCGCTGGCGCCAACTGTGGATCCCACGCCGCAGTCGGCGACGGCGGTCAACGTGGCAGTGAGCCGCGGAGGAGCCGACGCCGGCCGCATCGACGCTGCGAGCTTGACCATCACCCGGAGCGGAGAGAACGCTGGGGACAGCGCGACCAAGCATTTGTCGGGGGCGGGCCCCTGGACGTGGAGCGACGTTGGTCTCGTGGCGGGCCGCCTGTACACGTACACGGCAACGTACGCGACCCGCGGGCAGAGGCTGCACGACGACGGGGCGGACTCGCTGACGAGCACGGCCATCAGCGTGCGAACGGCGCCGTCGGCGCCGTCGCTGAGCCTCTGCGCGAGCAGCGCGGCGGTGAACGTGACGGTGGGGTACCCAAGCGACGCGACGAGCGACGTCTCTTACGTGTTGGTGTACCGCTCGCCTCAGTGGGGCGGCTTGGGGTCCAAGGCGTGCTGCAACAACGGCGGCACGCTGTTCGCGGACTCGGAGGTCTCGCCAGGGGCGACGTATTCGTACACGGCAAAGCTGGTGACGAGCACAAGCAGCGCGTCGGAGGGCGTGGAGTCGGCGCTCTCGGGCCCGGCGGTCAACATTACGACAGCGCCCAAGAGGCCGTCTGTGCAGTCGGGAGACAAGACGAAGCTGAAGGAGAAGAGCGTCGAGATCGAGATCCATCCGGCGGAGGGCTGGGAGGGCGCGGAGCGCATCAACGTGTACCGGAGCGATGGAGCCGTGTACCACATCTCGATCGGCAGCCTCGTGCGCAAGGTGAAGAGCGGCAAGACCGTCTACACATGGGAGGACAGGGACGAGTCGCTGAAGCCGGGCTCGAAGTACACGTACCGAGTGGAGCTGGAGACACCAGCGTACCCGGGCAGCTGCAGCGTGAAGTCGGGCGAGTCGGGCGAGGGCGAGGTGTGGACGGCGGTGCCTGCCCCGCAGCCTGTCGTGCAGGGGACGTCAGCGAGCCCGTCGGCGACGGTCAGCGTGCCGCTGCCGACCGACGGGAACGCATCCGCCGTGGAGGTCACGAAGTGCAGGCGGGCGCCGAGCACGGACTACTTTGTGGTGACGGACCAGCAGTTCTCGCAGGCGTCGGCTGATGGCATCGACCACGCGACGACGTACACGTACTACTGCATCTTCGAGGGAAAGGGCGGCACGGTGAGCGAGGAGGGCCTGGTGACGGTCACGACGCCGCCTGACAGGCCGGTGCTAAACCTGGTGCCGCTCAACTCGACAAGCATGGAAATCAAGATCAGCATCCCCGACGGGCCCAGCGCCGCCGTCACGAACGGGACGCTGGTGACATGCAACGGGACCACGTACGGCATGACGGCGGGCCAGCGATCGCTGGTCGTGACGGGCCTGCTGCCGGGCTCGCTCTACACGTGCGAGGCGGTGCTGGACTCGCCGGCGGGCAGGTCGGAGCCGTCGGACTCGGAGCCTGCGGCGGGGAGACCTGGGTCGCAGCCGACGCCGGTGCAGCTGCCAAAGGCGAGCCAGCCGTCGGTGACAGTGAAGGACGTCAACAGCACGGCGGTCGTGATGCGGGTGATGGTGCCAGCAGTTGGCGGGGTGCAGCCGAAGACGATTCGCGTGTACCGGGCGTCCAGTGGAGGCGCCGAGGAGCTGGTTGCGGAGGTCGCCGCAGCAGCGGAGACGCAACTAGCCGACGCAGGACGCACGCCGGGCACTCTCTACACGTACTCTGCGGAGTACACGACGCAGGGCGAGCCGTCGAGCAGGAGCGACTGGGTGGCGGGCCGCACGGCGCCATCAGCACCGGACCTGACACCGACGGTTCGGTCGGCAACGAATGTGACATTTACGATTGCGTCGCCGGATGCGACGTCGCCGCCGCTGTCGATCGAGCACGTCCAGGCAACAGCCGTGCTCCGGAACGGCACAGCGGTTGGAGCCTGCTCGCGGTCGGGAGCTGTGACCGAGTGCACGGACACGGGGGTGTATCCCGGCTTGGTGTACGTGTACACGGTGCAGTACAAGGGGCTCGGCGTGGGCGGGACGGTCCTGGAGAGCACAGGCGACGAGCACTCGCTGTCGGGCGTCTCGCAGCTGACGGTGAAGACTGGCATTCCTCTGCCTCCTAAGCTTTCATTGCTGGTTGCATCACCGACGTCGGATACAGTTTCGATTGCTTATCCGGCAGACGGAAGCTTCTCCACTATCCTTTGGACTGTCGTCAGTCGTGGCGATGGATTTGTTCTTCCAAATGTGCCGACGACTATGGACTTCTTCTTCAATACAAACCGTGCTCCCGGATCGCTTGACAATTATACAGCTGTGTTTGTCACTCGTGGTCTCAGCTCGGAGGTCTCGAACTCGATCATTGTTCAACATCCTCCGCCTGCTCCCCCCATCCTATCACCTCTGACTGTTGAGATCCCTGGACGTGCAACGACTTTGCGATTCCTCATTGCCCTGCCAAAGGATGCTGCCGTCTCTCTGCTTCCCTGGATCACTGAAGTCGTTGTGGCCCGTGATGGGACTGAGATTGCGCGTGTTGTCGCAAACAGTGACGTGGTCGCTTTCACTGATTCTGACCTGAAGCCCGACACAACATATACGTACAAGGCGAAGGTGATAACGGAACTTGCCAGTTCAGAATACTCTTCTGGTCTCTTCTTGAAGACCGAAAAGGCAGGACAGCCTGTGGTCTTCACAGTCGAGACTCTTAACACGACAGCCCTGAGAGTCACTGTCGCAGAAATCCCTCCGGCCGATTTTTCGACTGTACACGTTGACACTGTCCGAATTCGTTATTCCCGTGACAACAACATCTTCCTCCTTGAGAGCAAGAAGAACGCCGACGAGAACGCAGTTGGCTTTACTGTGGTTGGTCTGCGTCCCGGAGGATACTACACGTTTACTGCAGATTACACTACTGTCGACTCGAATGGCACACGTGGCGGCGATTCTAGCATGAGTGACCACGTGGGTGGGCGGACAGTCCCAGCTCCTCCAGTCCTTTCCCTTCTGTCGTCGGACACTTACTCTTTGACGCGCTCAACAAACATAGTCGTGAGGGTCGCAGCTCCGCAGTGCATTATCAGCAGCGAATGCGAGCTGACTGACGCGACGAGCGTGAGACTGTTCCGAGATCCGACATGGATTGATAGAGCTTATCGGGATATTTTCAGTGGAGCACATCCTCCAATCGGGGACTTCAAAGACGATGTGCACGTTTTGCCAGGGCAACTTTACACATACCGCGCTGTCTTCACCACTGGAGCGGCCACAGACAATAAACTCTCGGACGCGTCGAATTCCCTGTCCGTGACTGCAGCCCCGTTTAAGCCCAAAGTTATTCGCGTCAATGCAACATCCTCGTCAATTAGTGTCGTTACACTCCCGTGGGATGTCGCTGCCACTGGTTGCGACGGTGTCAATGGCACGGAAGTTTACCGCAACGGGACCCTCGTTGCCACACTCGAGGCGGGGGTAGACACTTGGACGGATTCTGAATGTTTTCCTGGTCATTTGTACGAGTACACCGCGCTGTATACGACGCGAAACGCTCTCGTTCGAGTCGTTTCTGAATTATCAGATCCGGCCTCGCTCTGGTCTGCTGTACTGCCACCTTCTTTGACTTTGCTTGGGAACTCAACGGATCCGTCGTTCAGCTTCTTTGTACCGTACCCCAATGATGGCAGTGCTGCGCCTATTCTGACGACCCGCTGCACACGCAACGATAGCGCCATCTTACCGATACTCGGGCGAGACGAGACAGTTCTGACAGACCTCAAGAACGGTCTTCTCTTTGCGCACACGTACTGCTACGAGTGCCTGTTCACCGGGCTTGGCGGTGTGGATGCGAGTGGAATTGTCGAACCAACCTCTGGTGACGCTTCCGAACGTATCTGCGTTACAACCCGTCCTTCGAAACCGTCTATCTCTGGGAAGGCGCTCAACGAAACTGCAGTTGAGCTCACTGTGGTGATTGAGGATGAGGAAAGCAAAGACCTGACAGACATAGTTGCTATTTTCTTCAAGAACATGGACACTGGCAACCAGACTACATTCCACGTGATGAAGTCCGAAAACTTGACGGTTGTTGTGTATCAGTTCACTCTGAGACATGTGAACGTGGACCCTGATGTAACCTACGAATTCAAGGCACAGCTGCTCTCGAGTGCGGGGCCGTCGGACTGGTCCGATCTAAGTTCCGTTACCACGCCGCCAGGGGACGCTCCTGTCATCCAAATACCCGACTACATCTCTGCTACAGCGCTTTCGTTCGGCATTGCAATCCCAGAGGAGCTATCAAGCGTCGTGGAGTCAATCGTGGTTCTGCGAAACGGTTCAAGGGTTGGATCGCTTGGATCGACAGAGCGATACTTACACATAGGGATACCCCTGATCCAAGCCCTCCGGCCTTCGGCCTACAGGCTTGGATCAGGGGTATCCCTATGTGTGCGCGTTTCAGGTACTAGGGTAGTAAGCATTTATTTCAGGTCTTAGGGTATTAATCATGTCTTTTTGGCACCAGTATGTTGGCCGCCTCTGGGGTATTAGAAGCTTGGATTCGGCACCAATTAGGCAGGAGAGGCAGGAGGGTTATTTGTAAACTTTCCTAAGGAATCCCCTCTTGTGTGGGATTTTACATATAACCCTCCTGCCTCTCCTGCCTCTCTTGCCTCTCCTGCCCCTCTCTTAAACCTCAAATCTCCTCTTCTCATGGTGTAATCTCTTTTTGATCACTGCCCCAAATCCAATAGCATATTTGTTTATCTCCTCCTCCAGCTCAAAAGCAATTAAACTTGTATTCCTTTCTGCCTGTTTTCCACAGCTGAATATATCTATTGCCAACATGCCTTGATCACTGTAGCAATGAGCAGAGCAATGGCTTTCATCTAATAATAATACTTGGGCAAATCCAGGGGGTGATTTGGTGCCATCAAAAATCTCAGCATGTTTGTGGACAACCTGTATTCCATATTTCTTGATGATGTCTTCACTGACAGTCATGAGCCATTTAGAGAGCCCCACATGGTCGCTAATTGGTTGGCTGAATTGGAAATCGAGCATCACATGGTAACCTCTGGCAAGCATTTTGAATACCAATAGCTAAGAAAAAACAATAATGTGTAACAGATGTCTCATCCTGCCCTCCTCCTTGATCTCGTGGAAATTGCTGGAGCTTCATAGGTCTCCTTTGAATTCGAGAAATCTCTATACCACCTTACTGCCTCTGCTCCCCCTGCTAATCTCTCTGTTCCCGCCACCCTCAATCTCTCCAACTCTCTCCCTTGTTTCTTCTTCTTCCCTGCTCTGTCCTCCAATAATGGTTTATCTGGCACATTTGGAGCCCTCTCAATCCCTTCTCTGGCCAAAAGTCGCTCTGTTCTGGCCTCTTTCTTTGCCTCTTCAATGACATTTATTGATGGCGCCTCCAAGAACTCCACGGTTTCCACTTTCTGTAATTCATAGTGGGCATAAAGTCGATCAATCATTTTTCCGGCAATGTCCCTCAATCTAAACTTGAACCCCTCCACTCCTTCTATTGTAAATATTTCGCGGCTCCAATTATTGCCCTGCTTGGCAAATGGACCCTTTTCTATTTTAGTTCTCACGTGGCTCCCTGCTGGATAGTCCTTTAGATATTCAATTGACTTCATGAATTTCTCGTTTTCTTTTGCGAGTATGAGGGGAACATGTACCTCTGTGGTCTCTGCTGGTTTCATCCCTGTTGCTGAGTGGATGGTATTATTGTAGTTGTAGGCAAAATCTTGGAGCTTGTCGAAAAACTTTACAGTATTATTCGCTATACAATACGAGTTAATTAGCTTCTTTATTGTGCGATTAAAGGCTTCTATTCGGCCTTGGCTATTGTGATCTCCAACCTGCGAAACTTGGTGCTCAATCATCTGGGTTTCTAAATGGTCTTTAAATACCTTGTTCAGGAATTCGCTCCCAGCATCACTTTGTATCTTCACAATTGGACGAGGGACTTGTTGCTCAAGCTCCTTAAATGCGTTCAATGTGCTTTCTGCTGTCTTTCCCCTCATGGGAATTATAAAGCCCAGTCTGGTGGTGTTTTCTACAGCTGTGAGGAATGTGTTGTAGCCTTGATTCTGTTTGCTGTACGAAGGATAAAAGATTAGGTCTATGGCATAGCAGTCGAGTGGCTGTCTTATTGGGATATAGGCAGTCTTCTTGGCAGATGGGAGGGGTTTATTTATCTGGTTGATTTCTTGGGCATCATAGAATCTACGGATTGTCTTTCTTGGCACATCTGGAAGCTCTTTGGCCAATGAAGCAAGGCCTTTAAATCCTACCTTGGTGTCATAGAATGTCCTTGCTAAGGGATCCAAGTGGGGCACAGCAATGGCAGTTGGGATATCCGCAGGAACTAAAGCTTTGAGGTCACTCTTTTTCTGAATGCGACCCCCTCTCTCCTCTTGAGGGATTGGGATTGGCAATATACTCACATCGTACTCTGTTTGTCTGCGTGTGATCTTTGATGACATCTATATTGGGATTAGAAAGCAATCTTTGACATCTTCACATTGAAGGTCTCATTTTCAAGCTTCTTTTGGACAGTCATTTCGATTTGCTTGGGTTTTTGGTGGAGCACATGGTCTTTATAATCTTGGAAAGACAGATCTGTTTGAATGGTCTCCTTACAAACACCTGCCAGCTTTTTGATTTCCTCATCATCTGTTTTAATGCTGTAGCATTTCGGCCTCACACCAGCATATTCAGTAATGGTTCTGCCCTCAAACTCATCTTTGAACTTGCCAAGCTCTGTGGGGTGGGTGTCAATGTCTTGTAGGTCTTTTGCTATAGTTTTCGAATTTATTTGAAGGCAAAGCGAATCTGTATCAGTAAAAAGCAGTTTACAGTCTGGCCATTTCCGCTTGATGGTGTTATAATAATAATCAAATAGGCGCAGCTTGGCAAGATCTAAAACAACTGCCCCAATTGCTATGGGCTTATCTAACTTGACATCTTTTTGTAGCATTTCGAAGGCTACTGCTGAATCGCTTAGTCTTGTTTCTGCTTTGAGTAGGGGCGATCTGGCGTATTTCATAAATTGCTTTTCGTTGGTGGCAATCTTGACATTAGACCTTCCTCTCACTTTCTCAATGGTTTTGCCAAAAAGGCTATTGTTCATGATCTTAAAGAAGTCCTTTTCGGGTTTGGAAGGGGCTGCTTTGCGGTTTTGGGCATTGGATTCGACGTAAGGCTTCATAAAGGCAGCCTGAGTAAATGTTAGCACCCTGTGGATTTTGGTGACCTTTAAGCCTTGCGCTACCATGAATTGGAGCAAAGGTTTCGACACCACATAATTACAAATGTCTTCGCAGGCTGCTTGTAGTCCATCCTCTGCTCTCTTGATAACAAGAGGTAGCTCTTTGTGGAGTTGATGGAGGTGCTGGGGATAATGGATGTCAACTTCTAAGATGGCCCCCTCTGCTGATGACAGGTCGTAATTTGAGGGTTCTGGGTGCCATTGGAAATTCGAGAGGGGTAGCTTTTGGGATAGGGCATATCCATATAGGTTATTGGCATCCAAATATATAATGTGGCTGTCCCTTTCCTTTTTGGCATATTTATGATTCATAATCGAAAGGCCTCCCCTGATCATGCCTTCAACCATGTTGTACATATCAAGGTTGGAAAGAAGCTCGATTTTAGGCTTGGTAATAGATAGCATGCTGTCCCACGAAAGCCCTGGACTTGAGACATAGTGGGCAGCATCCATCCCAAAAGTTTTGTGTGATTTCTGGCGGAAAAGCTGGAACTTTTCCATTAATCCTTCCACGTTCTGGACGCCATAATCAATAAAGTTTTTGATGTCAATGAATTTAAAGCAACCCCAAGTGATCGACATGTAGTTGTCAAACGATTTTGCGAGGACTTCCACCCTTTTTTCGGGATTTAAGGCGACTGCCTTGAATATCTGCGTTCCAGATAGGGACAGATCATTGGTCACTATGGGAATCTTGGTGAGATTGCTGGTGCGTCTGTGGAGATTACATTTGCGACATGCTGTGCCTACAAAATCGCCAGTTTGGTGGTCGTGATCCCTCACTTTATAATTGTCTTGGGTGAAATCACCTTGGCAGATGTAGCAGGTTTTAGCAAGGTAATGGGTACGTTTCTGCTCTTTGGTCAGTGACATTGGGATGTTGGTAAATAGGGCTTTGAATAGCTCTGGGGCTGTGCTGTCGAGGGTACTCAGGAGCTCAAAGATGTTGGAGTGGGTTTTAGTGAGTACTACTCTATTATTATGAAGAGCTGTCAGTGAGATTGATTTGATCTTGAACATACCAGAAATATCTGTTTCATAATCGAAATAGCAATAGGCAATCACGGGGAGGAATACAGTCTTTGAGAGATGTTTAAGACCAAATTCAATGAATGTGGGTTGTTTTGGGGTCTCTCCAGCACTTGTCTTCCAATCCACACAACGTTTGCTTTGAATGTGGGATTGAAGCTTCTCCTCAGTCTTGAAGTGGTTGGAACAGGTTTTACAGAAATGGAGTCGCTGCTTATCATTTTTAGCTAAGACTCTGGACATGCTGAATATTGTGGTATAATGACTGTTACCATTTTCGTCTGTAATTAGCAGCAGATCCACTTGGTGTTTCCTGTTCCTTGAGGAGCTGTTGTGGAGTAGATTAATTTCTTCTGTAGAGTTAGAGGGGTCGTAAATATTAACAGAGATTGCTGGATTGAGATTTTCAAAGAGATCAATAGTATCAGCATCTGCCTTTACAGGAAACTCAATGCCCTCGAAATTTAGTTCTTTTTTGAACCACCTCCTGTATTGGGAAGTCTCATTGCGCTTGTGGCTATTTACTTCGTCCTTGTGAATATAAGAAAGGATAGCATACTCAAAGCATCTATTGTCCTTGTTATTAACATTGACAATGGCTCGTTTATTTTTGAGCCACTCTGGGAGTGGGATAAAAGCACCTCCTGAGATGGGTTTAAAGGACAGAACAATCACTCTCAAAGCCTCAATGCTTTGGAGTTTATAGCTGTCTGTGACATTAATTTGCGACTGGCATTCCTTAGCCAATTTCGCAGTTTCTTTAGTGAGGGTTCGAGATCTTGTCATGATAGCATAGGTGCTGTAAATGTGCTTGGTAATAAAGTCTCTCGAATTGTTTGCTTTTGAAAAGCGACAGACAAACGTAAAGCGAGTTTTAATCGACATCTGTGAATTGATGGCATCTTGGAGCCTTGTGTGGAGTTCCTCAGAGTAGGTGTCTATAAACTCTTGAGTGGTCAGGATCTGGTGGTGAGCCCTGATGGTAAAATCAATGTATTTATTATTAAGAGCACGATGTTCATTTATTAAGGTAGTGTATTCATCTCCTCTGACTTGAGTTGTGGTAGTTTGTTCGACTTGGATTTGGCCAAGGCGATCAGTCTCATCAAGGGTCTCGATTTTCCCTAATAGCTCTCGATTGAGAGCTTGAAGCCCCTTGAGCTTCTTGTTGGTCTGTTTAATATAAGATTCATATTCACTTTCACTGATGGAGTGATTGGCCAGTAAGAACGCCAGATTCCCGAGAATCTTGTCCTGGAGCTCCTTAATTTGGTAGTGGCTGGGGCGGGGCATGGTTGTGGGGCTGTATTCTATATAGGGAACATTTTATTTCTTTAAGTGCTGGTATAGTTACTACTTAAAGATTATTTTCTCTACTATATTCAAAGGAGATCAAGATGATTGTCACAATGGATGCTCGAATTCTCACGATTGACACCACTGAAGTGGCTGCTGTCCAATCCAAGAATGAGGAGGCTATTAAACAAGCTGTCTCACGATGTATCATGGAGGGCACTGACCAGTCAATAGCTGAAGTTGCCCGTCTGGCTCTTAGTCACAAGGTGCTTTACAGAATCCCTGAAGGTAAAAAACAAGGACTATGGTATTTTCGGGTTGGTAACTCCTCTACATGGCAGTATGGTGAAGGGTCAAATCCAATTATCAAACTCTTGTGGAGTGATGTCAAGAATATCTTTGTTCAAAAGAGCAAAGAGCTCAGAAACTCATTATTTAAACATGCTTCTGGGGACATAAATTTCTGTGATTTGGGGGAGGTTCATTGGATTAATCAGATGATTACTCAATGTGGCAAGATTGAGAAGAGGCTGAGTAACTGGGTGCCCACCCAAAAAATAGTACGCGCATGTAAGCTATCCCTCCAACGTTTTGAAGAGTGAAATCTACTTAAAAAGAAATCTCAACTATACTATAAGAGGAAACGCATCAAGCAATGGCATACACAAAGCAAATGAGATACATCCAACGCAGGATTCAAAATGACCCAGAGTTTCGAGAGCTTCACAAGAAATATGTAAGGGTTAGTACGTACAGAGCAGGCGCTTTATTGTGTATCAGGTATTTGTTTGAAGAGGCTGTTCCTGACCGGAGGGGGCGGCCAAGGAAGCGAAATCCCTATGTATGAGGGTGGGGGGTCCGAAAAAATTGATTGGAGTTACTCCTTTTTCTGAAAAGTACTTAAGGGTATAGTTCACTGAAATAATTATCTCACCCTATTATAGAATGGCTCCCTCATTCAGCTCAATCAACCCCAATGGCAACACCTTCATTCTCACTGAGCGCATCCACAGAGGTAACCTCAAATGGGTGGTGGAGAACTTTGATAATCTCCAGTTTCGCCCTGAAACTGACAAGACCCAAATGAGAGCCATCATCCAGAAATTACTTTCTATCGTCGATCATGAGGGCTACCACACCTGTAAATATAAGCAGGTGAAGCACAACACTGGTAGGTACTTTGTGGATGGAAAAACCCCCAGCCTTCAAAGCATCTGTAGGGAAATTCGCCACACCATTTCCAAGGACTACTACTATGACATTGACATTGTGAACTGCCACCCTGTCCTGCTTGTTCAGTATTGTGAGAAACATTCAATTGCCACTCCTCAGCTGAACAAATATGTTCAGAGCAGGGATGAAATTCTTGATGATCTCTGTGAGGTCACCCAGAAATCCAAGGCTGATGTCAAGCGCAGCATTCTGGCAGTCATCAATGGTGGGCAAGGGGCTGACCTCTCTAGCCTACTTATCAATCACAAGTACTTCAGTGATCTCAAAGAGGAAATGGCCAAAGTCCATCAATTCATTGGTGGGATTGAGAAGCAGCGCTTCTATGCTATTGCTAAGCGCAAGAAAGAAAGCAATGTACTTGGTTCCACCATGAATATGGTACTATGTGACCTTGAGAATCAGGTGTTAATGGCTGCTTGTGAGTACTTCAGTGCTCTTAAGCTCCATGTGGATGTCTTGGTCTTTGATGGATGTATGATCAGGAAAGACCCCAAAGTATTGAGTGCTTTGGAAGAGGTTAGTGATTATGTGGAGGGAAAAACTGGCTACAGGGTGACTTTTGTGGAAAAACCTATGGCCAGTGGGTTTGATGTACCTGAATGTCAAGCTTCCCTTTCCAACATTGATTACAAGACTGCTCCAATTCCTACCAACTGTGATTACATGGAGATCAAGCCCTACATGGATGCCAGACTTGCTCACATTATGAAGCCTGGGTTTGTCTTGTCTTGGAATGATCATACCAAGAAGTATGACACAACCAGCTTCAAAAGCTTGGCTGAGGATGTATACCCTCACATTCAGTACACAGAGTTTGACCTAATGTCTATGAAGATGGAGCCTCATAACTTCATCAAAAAGTGGGCGAAAGATGAGACTGCCACAAGGTATGATTACTTGGACTTCCTCCCACCTCCTGTAAAATCTGCTTCCACCACTGCCAAGGTGTTTAATGCCTATGCTGGTATGAAAGGTGAGCTTATGGATGTGAGTGAAATGGATATTCCTCCTGATGTAACTGAGGAAGATGTTAGCCCATTCCTTGACCACATGATGATTCTCAGTGGTGAAGATGCTTCTACATTCAATTACATACTGAAGTACTTTGCCCACATTATTCAGAGACCTGGGGAGTTGAATGGGATTTCAATCATCTTCAAGGGAAAGCAAGGAGTGGGGAAGAACATCATATTGGATTGGTTTCAAAATGAAATACTGGGTGGGGACTTGGCTTTCAGCACAGCCAACCCACTGAAGGACTTATTTGGAAACTTTGCCCACCAGCGAAAGCACAAACTACTTATCACTGTGAATGAGGCAAGTGGCAAAGACACCTTCACAAACAGTGATGCCCTCAAGGACATGATCACTGCTGAGAAAATTGTAATTGAGGCTAAGTATGTCAATTCTCATGAGGTGAGGAATTTTGCCAGGATCATATTTACTACCAACAACACCCTACCAATCAAAGTGGAGGCTGGAGATAGAAGGTTTGTGATTGTGGAGGTGAGTGACAAGAAAAAGGGTGACATGAAATATTTCAAGTCACTGGGTAATTGGCTGAAGGAGCCAAGAAACCAGCACATGGTATTCCTTTACTTGAAAAACAAGGTGGATGTCACAGATGTGAACTGGTATGCTGACAGGCCAATGACCAACAGCTACTACCTTGCCCAACAAGCAAGTGTTCCTGTCACTGCCTTGTTCACCAAGGATTTGGTAGACACCCAAAAGATTACCAAGGATACACCAAGGACTGAGAACAGGCAACAGGTGTGGGAGTGGTTCCAGCAGTTCATTACAATTAATAAATTCAAGAATGAATTCAGCTCAAGGAAGTTCTACATTGAGATGGCTGGACTGGAATATGTGAGGCCTACCAAGTATTGTGGAAGGGAGTGTTATGTCTTCAAGTGGGATGAGATGA
The DNA here is from genome assembly GCA_004431415.1 of Cyanophora paradoxa. NCBI lineage: Eukaryota > Glaucocystophyceae > Cyanophorales > Cyanophoraceae > Cyanophora > Cyanophora paradoxa. The sequence goes on from QPMI01000643.1 coordinate 50,920, forward strand.
TGGCTTACTTCAAGAGCTGTGGGCTGTTGGTGGAATTTTTGGAAGAGGAGGAGGATTAGGGGGGCTCATGATAGGCCTGGGGGGGGTTTGGGGGGGTTTGGGAGGGTTTGGGGGGGTTTCCAGAAGTTTGGGGGGGGATCTGGGGGGGGATCGTTTTTTACTTTCTGGTTGTTTTATGACCAGAAATGGTAATAATGTATACATGTGGGGGGGTTAGGGGGGTTAGGGGGGGATATATAACTCCTATAGCCTCCAAATCTTTTCATTTTTAAGCAACAAGCCAGAAATATATAGAGTTGTGAGAGAATACCCCCTACCCACTCCACAACCCCTAATCCCCCCTAAACCCCACCTTCCAGACTGAGAATGGTAACCTAAACAACAAGACGTCAGTTGGCAGAAACCCCCCTAACTTCTCCTTGAGTCCCCTAACCCCCCAAAATCCACCCCACTTGCTTGTAGGCCACCAGCACTTAAGGACATCTTCATATAGCATGGTGAAGAGCCCAAGCCCCAAGTGCCCACCAAAAATTGATTCTTGACACCCCCAACCCCCAAACAGTCTTACATAAGCCCACCAGTACCACCATGGACTCAGATAGCAGCTATGATGACATCCCCCTTGAGGACATGGTTGAACTGTGGGAGGCAGTCAGGCAGCAGTATTATGATGAGTATAGGAAGTCCCCCAAGACATCAACCCCAGAAAAGTAAAGAATTGCGCAGATTGATGGAGGCATATGAGAACATCATATGTGATAACTATGGCATGGAGGGGTATGCCCTACTCCACAAAGCAAATTTTAGCTGGAGAAAGTCATGAAAATTGTAAGTACCCCATCTTAAAATCACCGATTCACTCCTTGCCGCTATCACCGTTGGATTCCTCGTACAAAGTAGATATTTATAGACTCCAACATCATAGCCTTACGATGATCTGGTGACGAGCTACGAATATTTTCAGTTTCGCATATACCAAATGTATATACCATAATGATATATGTATATGATATATTATGATGTCACATGACATATATATATAACATAGCTTTCCGGACTCGCCGCGTCATGGCGATCACGGCGCTATAGTTTTTACCAAAACTTGTTTTTTTTTCATATATATCATATACATATGTACGTTCGCGCGTACTGAGCCACGGTACGCACAGGGGCCTGCGTACTGCGCTACGGTACGCACAGTGGCTTGCGTACTGCGCTACGGTACGCACAGTGGCTTGCGTACTGCGCTACGGTACGCACAGTGGCCTGCGTACTGCGCTACGGTACGCACAGTGGCTTGCGTACTGCGCTACGGTACGCACAGTGGCTTGCGTACTGCGCTACGGTACGCAAAGTGGCTTGCGTACTGCGCTACGGTACGCACATTAAATCTTATAAGACCATATAAGATTTTAGAAAAGAATTCTATAAGACAACTCTTATAAGACCTTATAAGACTTAAATTTGAGCGACTTGTATATACCATAATTATATATGTATATGATATATCATTATGTCACATGACATATATATATATCATAGCTTTCCGGACTCGCCGCGTCATGGCGATCACGGCGCTATAGTTTTTACCGAAACTTGTTTTTTTCATATATATCATATACATATATGAGCCAGCCTACCGCAGTGGTAGGCGAGCCCGTGTGTCTACAGCAGACCGGTAGGCACAGTCCGCCGGCGGTAGGACAGTAGGGCCCTGCCTACTCGCCTACCGGTAGAGCCCTCGCGCCTACCGTACAGCAGTAGGCAAGCCGGCCTGCCTACCGGTCAACAGTAGGCACTGTATGGCAGCCTACAGGTCAGCAGTAGGCACTGTATGGCGGCCTACAGGTCAGCAGTAGGCAAGCCCGCCTGCCTACCGTACAGCAGTAGGCGGTTTTTTCCTTATAGAGCTCTATAAGAACTTTTCTAAAACTTTCAATTAGAGCCACTTAAGGAACTTCAAACGCGAATATCTCGGCACCAGATTGGCCGTTTTGAGCGCTCTTTTTTTTCCTGTGAAGCTCTCATCAAGCTCTACGCAGAGCCGCCCCTTTCGCATTTTTATGCTGCCTAAAAGTAGATTATTATGACAACTCCCATCCATACTCGCCTTGTAGAGGTCTCCTTTGAACTCTCATATTTGGCGCTGACGTCTCCAAGCCCTGAATTGAGTGACTCCATACATCGCGTCTCTATAGAACTGTACAACCTTGGTCATCGAATAGCCCCCCTGTCTCCACATATCAAAGCAGCTTTACAAAAAATATCAAACGATCTCCTCATGCTTGGAAACGAGATTAATACCCTCCCTGATGGCAGATAATGTGTTCAATGTAGACGGTTTCCTTGGTACTCATCCCAAGCGCTGCTTACAGCCTGAGCAAATTGCTCCCCTGTCACCTCTTCAATGCTCTCCAAGCTTACCCTTTGCCCCTCAGTTGAGCGCACCACATCATAGGGAGACCCACTCCTGGATCCACTTGGGGAGGAAGATCCAATGCTGACGTCAATAGTAGTATCACAACAGCTACACTTATAATTGCTGGTCACATGTATATGAAACATATCCAGCAATTGTTGGAGCCATTGCCACATCTTACAAGTAACAGGACAAAATAACTCAGTTGCTGCTCTCAGTGGTCAAATAATGTTTAATTGGCCTCCCTATAGGCCTCACAACATCTTTTTGTGCCCTTCGGCGATAATATGATGCCAAGGCTTGCTGTTTCTTAAACTCTCTATATTCTGGGTCTTCCCTGTATCGTTTTTGGTTTGCTACAGCGCTCTTAATATAACTCTCACTAACAGGACTATCAACGGTGAACTCAACCAGACTGATGGTATCATCCATTTATAATAGAAAAAACGTTTATTTTTTCTCAAAGCCAAACCCGTCGTTTATACACTGTGGGGGCTACACCTTTGTCCACCTCAGCCTTTGTAGCACCTGGCTCAATAGTCCCCTTTTGGGTCTTTGTTTTCATTTCATCAACAGCTTGCTCATCAATTTGGTTCTCTTTCTTGGCAATAAACTGTTTATCTGGAATCCCAGTGATCCCCATTTTGAACACCTCCTTTCTTAGCATCTCCTTGAGTTTGGATCTCTCTCTCTTCTCAGTTACATATTGCTCTAAGGCACTTGATTTGGCTTCCAGATCTTTAAGCTTGGCAGTCATTTCGTCCCATTGAGCCTTGGGAACTCGATGAATATTCTGGGTGGGAGCAGTCTTGTATGTGACTTCACCCGCCATAGACTGGATAACCTTGTCTGATTCTTTACTGAGACCCTCACCTTTGCGAGTGAGTGATAGATCTTGGAGCCCAAGACCTTTGTCATCAGCAGCACCTATAATTCGCCTGGCACCCTCACCCACAGCCTTCATTTTAGAAGCTTCAGGGGAGATGTTGAGCTGATCACTGGTGGACGTCTGTGGGGCTTTGTCATCAAAAGATTCCTCATAGGCGGCATTAAGGGGATCCTCTTGCTGTTGTGAGGGCTTTATCTCATTCATTCCATTGAATTTAAGCGGGTCTGTGTTAATGGAGCCATTGTTACCACCGCCTGAATAACCAACAGCCCCAGCAGGGATGCCTATTTTGCGTTTGGGGGGCATTGTGTCTTTATTAAAGTGAGAGATATTTTTATAGACCGCGTTTATATCGCATTAACTTATTACTATGAACTTGGCTTTTGACTTCTTTTCGCCCTTCTTCTTTCTCTGGTGGTTTAAGCTCATCTTCTTTCTTCTTTGGCTTCCTGTGGAACCGTGGAAATGGGAAATCTTTGACCAAATCCGCTTTATCTACGAAATATTTCACAGAATAATCGGCAGATGACCAAATTAGAAACTGATAGGAATGTACATATTCTTCAAACATTTTATAGAAAACATCTTTGTCCCGCATTATATTGTATTCTTCCTCAATGGCTTCAAGCTCCTTTCTATTGGCAGCGCTTAGGAACATAGCATAATCTGAGTTGACGCGAATGGTCGATGAGACTTTCCTCAGCTTTTGTGTGATACAGATAATAGATATTTTCGAATGTCTACCACGACTGTAAAGACTTCCGATTATTTTATCTCGGGTTAAATCTACTATTTCGTTGTCAATAAGGTCGTCCAAAACAACACATAATTGGTTTACAGGTTCCCCCTTTTCTATTTTCTCTTGCCTTTCATCCAGCAATTTAGCAATGTAAGGGGCGTCCCATTTCCCCAATTGTAATGTGGCCACCTTATCCCAGAAATGATTAAAGCTTGTTCCACTCACCACCAAAACGACATCAATCTTTTTGGCATCATGAAGCTGCTTGAGCCAATACTTTACAGCCTCTGATTTACCAGTAGCAGATTTGCCAATTGCCAAAACGCGGAAAGGGGGATTTATCATCTCACCAGCATTAAATTCGTCCAAGTCGCCCATGCTTCCTTCTATAAAGAACCAGATAAAAATAATACGATGTGACTGAATATGGTTTATAGATTGATTCGCCTTAAGCCGTCCTTGTCCACAATGATGAAACTATGCATGAGAGCGCGAACATTGACATCAATTGCCTTGTCAGTGGGCATGTAGAGAGTGAGGAATGAAGATGAAGAATTGGTCAGGTCAACATAGCCAGACTGGGCAACATTGCGAATAGCCTTCTCACCATCAAGACAGAATGGCAGCCCTGAAAGAACATAGCGATCAGCAACCTTATCCATATTAGAGCATTTGAAGACATCAGCAATCAGCTCAGCACCTTTGAGCAGTGGAATGGGCTCAGTGGCATAGAGACGTTGACCATTAATTTCCACAGTGAAAGTAATATCTTTGGAGTTGGAGTAGGTCTTGAGAACACTGTGGGAACCATTAGCTTTGTCAACAGTAGCGTTATCACGAACTGAAACAAGCAGAGCATAAACGAGACCTGAGATTTGGGAGAGGTTAACTCGATTGGGTTGGGCAAGACCCTTGGCTTTCATATCACTGACATCCACAAATCCAATATCCAGAGCAGGGATAGCCATGCCAGTTGTCTTTACCTTCTCAATAACAGTAGCGAAAAGCTCATCAGACACATTAACAGCATACATATAAAGGCGAGGAGAAGTAATTTTAATTTCAACGTTTGGCGCACCAAGATTGAAAGTGGTGATGTTTTGGCCAACATGTGCCAGCACAGATTCAGCAGGTGCGACGCCAAGCCCATCATCCTTGTCCCCATCAATGGCTGTGTCCCCAGCCTTAGGAAGAGTACGACCACCATAAGAAGTCTCAACATAACCCTTCCCTACATCCTTGAACCAAACAGTTACTACCATTTCACCAGACAGAGCACCAAGAGGTAGGTAGTGGTTTAGCCAAGGCACAGGAATTTCAACAAAGAATGAGCCACCAAGTCGGTTGGTTCCATGGGCGGGATGCCGTGAAGCATGCCCATTGATCGCTTCTTTTTGGCAAGCTGATCCTCACTATAATAGACAAGAGGGAAATGAGCAAGGAAATCAGAAGGGATATGGTAGGTGTATGACCCATAGGTAATTTCAAGTCGCTGAACCAAAGCACCAACTGGGCGAGTGTACCCATTCCGAACAAGATCAGCATCACCAAAAGTGATAGCTGGAAGGTCGAAGGCAAGTTCGAGTTTGCCACAGAAATTGTAGCGAGGGAGTTTGAATGAAATGCGATTTCCAACACTATTTTCAAAAGTATTGCTCGGGTTCACAACAACAAGAACGGGCTTCGACTTGGATTCAAGACCAAGCATTAGGGAGTTATCCAGAAAGAAGGCCTTGGCCTCCTCTGGGGTTGTTAGGGCTTCTTTCAACGAAAGGCGCTGGAGGGTCGACGTAATATCCATGATTTTCTCTTTTATTATACTGTAACATAAAAAAATTACGAATGAACCTTGTGTTTACCCAAAACTCGCAATGATTGGATATGTTGGATGACTTTGTGACATCCGCATCTTAAAGTATTCATAGACAGGGTCGCCTGCTGGCTCCTCCCCATATCGAATTTCAAATGTGAGGTGGACAGGTTGACCCTCAAAATCGATTGGTTCGTTTATAGCATTTACTATATCCACAGAGAATGTAGACAAACCCATTTTTTTGTTATAGTACTTGTAAAGTGGGTGAGATTCTGTTGAATTGTAAACCACATGCTCACCATAGTCCTTGTCAGGAACCACGATTTTGTGGAAGTAACCAGTCAGGAGACCATCCCCACACTGAACTAGATCACCCAACTCTTTTACTCTGACAAATAAAACACTGTCCCTGGTCTTTTCAGGCTCAAATGAAGATATAATACCATTCACCCGTTCACCAGTAAAGATGCCATCAGTAAGAGCATTATAAACCTGTGATTGGATTGGGGAATTTCCATATCTTCCGGGATCAAGACCAAGCAATCGGGCAGCGCTCAGCAACTTTTGGATCGTTTTCTGGTTTGGATTTCCAGCGTTAGAGAAGGCTAAATAGAAAGGTTTCTCTGAGTGGAATATAATTCGTTTTAGTGACTCATCCCATTTACAGCGAATAGATGGTTCCGGCTCTCTATCATCGAATTTCGCATTAATTACATTTACCAATTGCTGGTGGCTTTGAATGGGTTTTTTGCGACTTATGATTAATTGCTTCCAAGGTTCAAAGCCGGCCGCTGGTCGAGTAGTTGGAATGCCATCAATGCCAGCACCATCGAATTCTTCACTCCAAAAAATGCTGAATGAATTATCAATTGTAATATCCCCTGGTTGCGTTTCACCACTCACCATAGGGATACTATTATAAAATTCGGCCGAGACCAGCCTGACAGCCCTCACATTCTCATATATGTTTGGAAGTCGAGCTACAAAGCTTGAAGTAGGACCGTCACCAGAGATTGTATTAAAAGAACTCACCTCAATGTAATCCACGGGCATTCTCCTTTTATCTATATTCATATATTAAAATGAACCGGCTTGTCAATGTTGATAGCAGGGATCGCAGCCAAGGTGAAACCGAAAACTCTTACAGGGTTGCCCTCACAACACCAGTAGAGAGACCTCGAGAGTGTAGGATCATTTACGCAGAAATTCCAAACAGCATTTACAATAGTGTGGGAACAGATCATTTAATAGTGGAATTCACCTATCAGGATAGTTCTGTCACTGAAACAGTAACTTACAACATCTCTCCTCTGCCAACCGGTTATATCAATCAGGGTCATTTTGGGGTCACCCAACCATACAACTATGGATTGAACTATGTGTTCTATGAGGAAACTATAGCAGGAAAAACAGTTGCTTTCGAATTCAAATTATTCTACAATCCAACCACTTATAAAGTGGAGTTCTACAGTAACAGATTTTTCCGTATAAAAGCAAGCAATAAGCGCATTGGTAAGCTATTGGGTTTAAGCTCAACTGAGTTCCAGTCTTCATTTATGGATGACAATTCGCCCTCTCAATCTCCATATCGCCCTGAGAATTTTCTAAAGTATGATGGCAAACCTATCACACTCAATCACCCCTTGTGGGGAACTACCTTTTCGGGATCCAGACTTTCATCCACACCTCTTAGATATGTTTATTACAGCAATAAGATGGCAGATATGAATGCTGAGCAGTACCTTTATTTACATGTCAAAGAACTTGCTCCCTTTGCCAGCAGACATAATATAGTCCCAAAATCACAGCCACAAAACCAAGGCGCCATACTGAGACTCCAATTAAGCAAGGATATAGGAGGCTATGTTTACTATAATGGTGAACATGGGGAGTTTATTCGAATTAATGACCGACATCTGGTGGTGAGAGAACTAACAGTTGAGTTCAAAGACTACTTTGGTGACATCATTGACATGAATGGAATTGACAATTCTTTTCAGCTCGAGTTTATCGAATAAACGCACCTGTAAAATCGACTCTCATTGTGGGAGCATTGACATAAACAAGGGGATAAATGCGAACATACTTGATTCTCAAAGAGAACCCTATGTAGAAAGCATCCTTGATGGTGAGAGGGTAACCATTTAATAAAGCTACATCGCCGGAATTATTAGCATTGTTTATATTCTCACAAACAAATGTTTTGTTCTGCCCTTCGGCTCGAATAAAAGACCAGTTGACCCCATTAGTTGATGTAGCCACATTGAAAGTCTTTATAAAAGCATTGGTGTCCCCTGACCCATAGGCAACCACTGAAGAGAGTTCAAAAGTGTATGGGAACGCAACTTGAAGGTACTCAGTGGGGGTCTCCCATATCTGCTCTGGAGCAAATGCCCCAGCTTCCCAGCCAAATGATGAAGGTCGAGCCATGTGGGGCTCTTTACCTGTCACAGAGGAGGAGGCAGTAAAGGCATCATCAGCAAGTTTGTACCAATTAGCATCCAAAGGTGGTGACAGGGTGAGAGTGGAAGAGATGTAAGCTTTTGATGGGTTCTTTAATTCATAGTTTGCTACCAGCAAATCGCAAAGCTTATTAATCATGGTGTTGTTTGCTGCTATGTATGTCTCAGTGAACGAAAGCATGTCGGGGATTTTAGAGGTATCATCAAGGGACTTGACTATGTGATTTGGAAGAGGAACAGATAGCCTATAGTACCTCCCATAATCCTGATCGTAGTTGTAAGGTAGCAACTCCTCCATTTTGTCAAGAGCTGACAGCTCACTTGCTGCCATGAGCATGTTGATCAATGGGCTTCCATCTGTTGAGGCAATCCATGAGAGAATGCCCCAACTGTTCACAGTCTCATAACCATAGCCGAAATAATCAGACTCTAAATATGGGTCTACCTCACCACAAGAGATGCTTATAACTATAATGTCATCATCATCACTGTAAATCTTCCTCGCATGGCTATAGCCACACACACTTGGGTTATTGTTTCCTGAAATAGCACCATCAATAAGGCAAGCAGTTACCCCTCGATTAAAATCAACTATACTCACAGGAGAAAAGTAGGTGGGAGCAGCAGAGGTAGCCCTTGCTGCTATTTTACAGGGCAGAAAGTTATAGTTGTTATCATTTGTGATAAATATAGGTTTCATGTACTGAGTATCAAACGAAGTAATCACAATGTCCTTTAAGGAATCTTGAATGAGAGATTCGCCAGTAACAGAATAGATTGCGCTTTCCAAAGGAGCCACATCATACTTGGTGTTAAAAAGGGCATTTTCGATTATATTTCGAGGATTTGCGAAAATCAAGGGCAGCTGAGTGAGGTATATATTATGTAAATCATTGGCTGTGAGTTTGGGTTCGCCTGCCCTATCTGGATGCCTAATGTTCAACCCAATGGCAATGATCCCACCCGTGGAAGTTCCACTAACAAGATCCACAAGATCTATTATACGCCTGCCGGTTCGATTTTCGATTTCTTTGAGCAGTCTGGTAATGATAATGCCCCTTGCTCCGCCTCCTGACAAACTGAGGACTACTTTGAGAGGCATCTAATACTTATAAGGAATTTTATAAATCCATATAGTAAAAGCCATGAGCTTTAACTACCCCCCTAATCTGGAAACAATTCAAGATGATAATTCTAGCAGCACAAAGCATGTGAACTTTGATAATATAAAAGTTAAAGGTTCAATATCAATCGACCACAGCTCTGACAGTTCTTCAAAGACTCAATCAAGGGAGCATGCTCTTTCCTTAAATCAGACCGATCCAGACAAGGAGGATGTCAGTATAGCTTTTAGTTTGGGCAATGTGAAAGCCAACCAAGTAGCAGAGATCAAGGCAACCAGAAGGAGACCGAGAAAACTCAAACCAAGTGGAACCCATCCAGACATACCATCAAGGTGTGATAGTGGCCGTTTGATTTTCAATGTACAAGATGAGCAGGGCAAACAGAACACGGGTTTAAGAATTTATAATGAGGGCAGCACCACAAAAACAGAGGTTCCCCAAGTATTACAAGTGGGCCATTTCCAGAACACGAATCAAGTCTGTTCAACTAATGATGTATACCCCAAGGATATTACATATGACTTTGCGAGGAATGAACCGTTTGGGTTTTTTACTCCAAATGATGTCCACCAGAAAAAGCCATCAATTACCATCAACAGCAGCCCCACTCAACCAGTAGCAATCCATTTACACCCTGATCTTGTCGAAATGGATAGGCACCTTTTACCTTTGGTCACAAACACCAAAGACCTTGGAATCAGGACGAGGCAGTGGCGAAATATCCATGGAAGCAATGTGTATGCCAATGGTGAAAAGCTTGTCAGTGAGAAAACTATAAGGGAAATCTTTGAGCATTACGGTCCTGTTCCTGTCCCCTTTCCGCTTCCGTGGGATCCACCTGACCTGACACCAAAGAAGCAACCTGGGAGGGAATACACAGCAGAGGAAAATGTAGCCTTTGGGCAGCACATAGTTAGCTGGGAAAAAGTCAGAAACAAACCAGTATTTACAGATTACAAACAACCAGCTGAGGAGCTTTTATCACCAGATGTAAATGTTATACCTCTTGAAGATAGGCGATTTGAAGAGGATAATGTCTTACCAGATGGTTTCGACCCAAATCTTGTAACTTATGATCGCTACGAGCCTTTTGATGAGCAGCTTTTACCTGATGGTTTCGCACCTGATCTATTCGATTTCATAGTGGATTGGGAGGACATTCGAAATAAACCACAAACATATCCACCTGATCCCCATGGCCATGATTGGGACGAAATCGAGAATAAACCTGATAGATTTCCGCCTGTGGATCATAGGCATGATTGGGGAGAAATCGATGGAATACCAGAAGAATTTCCACCAGCAGACCATAGACACACTTGGGACGAAATTGATGTACCAGAATTGTTCCCACCAGAAGACCACAGACACGATTGGGATGAAATCGACCAGCAACCTACTTTCGCATCAGCAGGCAATATGTTGACAGACTTTCCACTTGGTGTAAGTCTCTATCAAAATATTGAGATTGAAGAAAGATTACAATTAAATGACTACTATGTGAATCGTAGGGGATTAGATGCTGGAACCACAATGGAAGGCGAATTGTATATCAGACCCCCAACAAGAGTTAATTTAGTGGCAGCTGGTGGAGGTGTTGAAATAAAAGACACCAAACCAGGTATCTATTTAACAAATTACTACCCTGACGACATCCCAATGACAGCAACATTACCACCTATACCATCTCTTCCAGCCGATCCAATTAATTATGTAGACAAAGATGCGACCCTTCAAATTAACGTAACTGATGTTAGCGCTTTTGATGGATCAAGACCAAAGTTAATATTTAGCCGAGAACGACTCTTACCTGATGATTTAGTTGGAGATCGAGACGATTACAAGCAATGTGAGATAGGGTGGAAAAAAACGAACTATAATGATGTTGATAAGCAAGGTGTTTTAGAAATAAATCAGAGAGCAGCAGCAAAAAACATTCACAACGAAAATATATCACGAGTGGTCACAGAGGATTATTTAGAAAATAAGAATTACATAGATGGAACCGAATTAACTACTATACTCAATGATTATGTAACAGAAACTGAATATGCCACAACACTGGCAGCAGCATTAATACCCTATGTGACAGAGACTGAGCTTGATGCTGAACTTGCTAAATATTTACCATTGACAGGTGGCACCATTACAGGTGATCTTACAGTCAATAGAGAACTGGAGGTAAAGGATAAGATTGTTATAGGGAACAATGAGATTTCAAGAGCCCCTTTAAACTTCTTAAATTTCGATGTTGGGGGTTTGTCTCATTGCCTTCTAAGATTTAATGCGAGTTTGGATGATGCTTGGGAAAATAATGTACTGGTCTATGAGCTTGTTAATAAAGCAAATGCTAATGTTATTCAAAAACTGATACAGTCAGGAAGTGTAGTATTCAAGAGTTCAGGAGGTCCTAATAACAAACCCTTCTATGATGTAGCAGACACAAATAGCTTCTCTACTTTCCGTTATTCCTTCTTTTCTACAAATTCAGCAGGCTTTGAAACCATTGATTTTAGTGGAGGGATAACCGTCGCATTTGTGATTAAGTTAAGAAGCGCTGAACCGCTTGAACCTATTTTACAGTTTGATGGGTCTTCTACACTTGGTAGTAATGGGCAAATTTGGAGTATTTCGAAAGGTCAATGGGTGATGGTTTCGTTTTGAACATCAGCAAATTAGACCAATCTACTTTCAGGGTTCCACTCACAATTGACGAAGTAGATTCTTGGACAATCTATGACATCACAATCACAAGCACATCCGTAAAAGTGGGCGTTAATGCGAAAGAGAGACAGACCTTTTCGATATCAAATGGTTCTCACCTACCCCGAAATGATGTTAAGTATGTATATTTGGGAAGTCAATACTCAAAATTCGACCTGTGCGAATTCTATTGTTTCACAAGAGTCTTAACAGCGGAGGAACTATATAGTTTACGATGGTATCTTCATCAATTCTACGGATTTGTGGAAGACCCTTCAAACCCAATACCAAGAGATGATAATAAACTACTCATCAAGACTCAGGAACTACAAGTAACAGGGATGAACTTAGCAACCACCGATGGTGTAGCAGCATTATTGACAGATCGCACAACATCAAATGTTGTAAAAGGATGGTTAAATGAATACACCACTTCAAATGTTGTGAGGGGTTGGATAGCAGATTCAGAAGCGTTGTTAGACAACTACTTACCATTAACAGGTGGAACTATCACAGGAAATCTTAACGTGAGCAATCAAGGAAACACTGACAGCAAACTAAAAATTTATGAGAACACTTTTAAATTGGATTATTTGGATGTCTCAACATTTGATGTCCTTTCAGTTCTTAATGTTTTAATTTGGATTAATGCGAAAGATCACGCTCACTGGAAAGATGGCTCAGTAGTTTCTAACCTGATTAACAAAGCAACATTTAACGACATTGATAATAACCCTGAGACGCCCAATTTTGTCAATGGGATTCTTAATGTTGCTGGGAACACCACACAAATCAGAACAAGTGGTGGTCGAAATAACAAACCTTATTATAATTCGTATCCTACAATAAACTACCTCTTTTCAACTTCTGTTTCTTATCAGGGGTATGATGCTGAAATGTTCATGAGCCAAACTTCACAGCAACGTTTAACTGTGTTTTTTGTAGCGAGATTCACGAATACAGTTCCTCCCATTGTAGAGAATGTTTTATCTTTGAGTTATGGTAGCACAAATTGGAGCATCAACAAATGGAACAATGGTTCAACTTGTTATATTCAGGTTTCAAATGGGGTTGGAGCAGCAGGATTAGGTGAAAGCACTTCACCAAGCAACGCAAAAGCAGAAATTACATACTCCGAAATGACGACATGGACACTCTACGAAGTAACAGTCTCTCCTACCACTGTTACATTTGGGGTGAATGGTAGCAATAGAAGTGTTTCAAATGTGACTAACATGTTCCCCAATAACCTTGTTACTGAACTTCGCATAGGTTCTTCCACCTCCAAACAGGATTTATCAGAGCTTATTGTGATTATTAAACCAACAACAGAAATCGTCAAAAATAACGTGCGAAGTTATCTCCTTCAAAAATACGGTTATCCTGAGCCATTAGACAATCCTTTCGCCAGTGACCCTAACAAACTTCTTCTACAAACAAACAGCCTGAGAGTTACAGGAAGTCTTATAGCCAACAACCTCCAATATACAGCACCAGCACCAGGAGGTGGTTTTATTATCAAAGATTTCCAAACAAGTTCAAGCCTTCAAGAGGCAGAAATAACTGCCATCAATGCCCAGATTACACAGATACAAGAAAGCATAGACAGTATCAATACCAATATAGAACCTTTAACCACTTCCAATGTAGTTCAGGAATGGGTAGCTCCACTGACTGCTTCCAATGTAGTTCAGGAGTGGATAGCCCCCCTGACTGCTTCTAATGTAGTTCAATATTGGATAGCTCCCCTGACTGCTTCTAATGTAGTTCAAGAGTGGATAGCCCCATTGACTGCTTCCAATGTAGTTCAAGAGTGGATAGCCCCCCTGACTGCTTCTAATGTAGTTCAAGAGTGGATAGCCCCATTGACTGCTTCAAATGTAGTTCAGGAATGGATAGCCCCATTGACTGCTTCCAATGTAGTTCAAGAGTGGATAGCCCCATTGACTGCTTCCAATACAGTAAAGGAATGGATAGCCCCATTGACTGCTTCCAATGTGATTCAAGGTTGGATAGCTCCCCTGACTGCTTCTAATGTAGTTCAAGAGTGGATAGCCCCATTGACTGCTTCCTATGTAGTTCAAGAGTGGATAGCTCCCCTGACTGCTTCAAATGTAGTACAGGAGTGGGTAGCTCCCCTGACTGCTTCGAATGTAGTACAGGAGTGGATAGCTCCCCTAACAGCTTCTAATGTAGTCCAGGAGTGGATAGCTCCCCTGACTGCTTCTAATGTAGTACAGGAGTGGATAGCTCCCCTGACTGCTTCCAATGTAGTACAGGAGTGGATAGCTCCCCTGACTGCTTCTAATGTAGTTCGAGATTGGATAGCTCCCCTGACTGCTTCGAATGTAGTACAGGAGTGGATAGCACCATTAACAGCATCTAATGTGGTTCACAATTGGTTGGCTCCACTGACTGCTTCTAATGTAGTTCAGGGTTGGCTTGCCCCGAAGGCTGATACCATAGCTATAACAGACCACATTTCTTCAAACTATTTACCACTAACAGGTGGAACAATTACAAGAAATTTGAGTGTCAATGGAAATCTCACCATTGGTACTGGTTCAAATACATTACAAGAGTTAAACAAAGATTACTTTCGGATAACAGCAAGCAATGACCCTGCTTCTAATATTCCAAATTGTCTTTTTGCGTGGAAAGCCTTGGGTATTCAAGGTCAATCAGCAAACAATTCAATCCTCTACAACAGGTCACCTTCGAACACATCAATTCCAGCAGTCACAGTGACAGGAACAAGCGCCATCTTTACATCGAATGCTATAATCAACAATCAGTTCAGTATCTCAACTCCGAGTGGAACCAACTTTTTAGCAGTTTTTAATGATTCGACAGGTAAAACAGTGGATTGGACAAATGGCTTAACGTATTTCTTTGTGGGGAGATGTCACGAAACATTTGCTACCACAGATACTCATTTACGTATCTTCAAACAAACTACACCAAATAGACAAATGTATTACGGCACAAGGACGGGAACAAGCATTGGAGTAAATACTATGTGGATAAATAATTCTGTTATACCAACATCCAGTCTCCCTCTAATCAGCAATATCCCCTCTTTGGTAAATCAATGGTATTACGCAGACCAAACAATTACATCAAACTCCTTAACAGCAGGGCTTAATGGAATTGATGTTGGAACTGTGACAACAGAAAGTAGCTATCTACCAGATTTATTGGTAAATCATTTTGGGTTAGGGACAATTGGTGGTGGGGCAATGAGTGAGTTGCTTGTCTTCAATAGAGCATTGACAATAGCAGAAAAACAAGAAGTAAGATATTACATCCAAATGATGTATGGATTTCAAATCACTCAACCTTTGACTATTTACAGAGAGTTGAAGATTACATCACCCGGCACAGTAATAGACAATCTCAGAGTTACAAGCAATGCTAATCTTCCACATCATCCAACATCAAATGTAGTTCAAGATTGGATTGCTCCATTAACAGCATCGAATGTAGTTCAAGGTTGGATAGCTCCATTTACAGCATCGAATGTGGTTCAAAATTGGATAGCACCATTAACAGCATCGAATGTTGTTCAAGGATGGATAGCTCCATTAACAGCATCAAATGTCGTCCAAAATTGGATAGCTCCATTCACGGCATCCAATGTGGTCCAAAATTGGATAGCTCCATTAACGACATCAAATGTAGTTCAAGGATGGATAAGCCCTTTGGTGACTTCAAACATTACACAAGGTTGGTTGAGTGACTATTTGCCCAAATCAGGAGGGACTATCACATCCAATCTTTCTGTTTCGGGCAGCCTTTACACAAATAACATAAGAAGTGGTAGCCAATCCATAGACTTGGTTCTAATCCAAAACTTGATACCTCCCCTGGAACGCCTTTCAGCATACACAAATCCACTGTCTACACCAAACTGTGTATTCCACTGGTATCCTTTAAATGAGCCATCAGGCACAGCAATACCAGAACTTACCAATAGGGCATCTGGGCAACCCAATGCTTTGCCTTCTTGGCTTAAAGTGTCAACTGGGGCCTTCGTGCTGAGTGCCTCTTTAATCAATGGGAATAAACTATTTGGGGTTACAGGGGTAACAACCTATTTGGCGCAACCAAGTCCCTACATAGCAAACCCATTCAGCAATGGGATGACAATGTTCTCTGTGAGAAGGAACTATTCAACCTCTGCCAGTCCTTCAGCTCATCTAACCATTTACAGTGACCCTACATCAAGTAGAAATATAAGATTCGGAACCACAGGAGAAACATCTATTGGAATAACGAGTTATCAAACAAATGGAGTGTATCAAGCAACTTCCACAGCATCCACAGCCACGAGCTTTTACAACAATTGGACTTTGTTTGACTATCATGTCACTTCAACCGTAACCACAGTAGGCATCAATAGTGTTGATTTATCCCCCACATTATCTGGCAACTACAATTTAAGTGAAGTGGCAAATCTCACAATCCAAAAGATTGGGATAGAAAGCTTCCAAGGACAAATGGCAGAAATAATCATTTACAATCGGGCTCTATCAGCTGATGAGAAGGGCTTTATCCGCTACTATCTATCACAAAAGTATGGTCTGAGCAACCCAATTCCCCAAATCAGCCCAGCCTACTCCTCAAATGAGTTCCTACAGGTGTCCACCCCCAATCTTATACTTAATAAGCTGACTGTGAATAGCAATGTAGCCTTGCCAAATATCCCCACATCAAACATTGTTCAAAACTGGCTTCAACCTTACACCACTTCAAATGTCGTTCAAGCATTTATAGCTGAAAACATTAATCCACAACTTGTTACTTCAAATGTTACAAGGGACTGGCTCAGCAGCTATCTGCCCCGAACGGGAGGTACAATAACATCAAACCTTGTAGTTTCAAGCAACCTTTACACTCCTTCAATCATAAATGGTGACCAGTCCATCAAGTTCTATCCAATTTCTACATCGCCACCAATCGACCAGCTCCTTTCATATACTAATCCACTTTTCACATCCAATTGTGTGTTCCACTGGTACCCAAATTCAACTGATGTCAATGGCTCGTTGTTAGAAACAATGGTCAACAGAGCAGAAGGGCTCCCACTTGCCTTACCAAACATGAGCCCTGGGTTCACTTTATCCAAGAACTCAATAAGCAGTGGGACAGCATTGAATGGAAATAAATACATGGTCAGCACAAGTAGTTCTTCTGGATATCGGCATCAGTACACCACAGCATTATCAAACATTTTTGCCAGTGGCATGACTGTATTTTCAGTGAGAAAGCACACTGCCACAGGTAACCAATCACATTTTGTGGTTACCAATGATGACACAAGTGACCCTACATACGGGAGATATATCACACTGGGAGCAGTTAATGGAAATTCCCTTGGTATTATCACTTCCACATTAACACAAGTCTCAACAACAAGCTTCTTGAATTCTTGGGGGTTGTTCGACTTTCAATTAACCCCTACAACACTAACTATGGGGTTGAATGGCGCAGATGTATCTCCCTCAATTACTGGAAGCTTCCTGTGGTCAAACACGCCAACCATAAAAATAAAGGAACTCTCATTCACTTCCTATGTAGGAGAGATAGCCGAAGTTGTAATTTTTAATCGGGCTTTATCTCCAACTGAAAAGAGTTTCATGAGATATTACTTTAAGCTCAAATTTGGGCTTGACTTTCCATACACGTATCCCGAAGCATATACTCAGCTCTCAGCAAATCTTTTGGTAGACAAGCTCAGTGTGAACACCAACATTTATGCGAGGTCTTTCTATGAGGTGGCCACTGGTACTACAAATAGTCTAAGTAAAATCCCGACATGGAATGAAATCAGGCAAAGCTTTCTATCTGGGACTTTCCAGATGAGTATAGGACCCCTCAATGCCAATAGCCGTGGAGAAGCCACTTATATCTTAAATTGGAACCCAGCATTCAACACAAAACCTCCTGTCATTACTTTAATAATGGAGGGAGCCCCTGTGACATCTCAAGCGCTTGACTATAAACTGGGATTATCGAATTCAAGTTCAACCATGTCCACAGTGTATGTTACCTTGCTTACTGGTGCGACTGCTACAGCAAATACGACATATACATTTACAATTCACTGGACAGCATATGGAATTCCGTGATAATGCTTTATTTTTCTATCCTTCTTAATAAAAGAGGTAATGGGCGAATATAATCGAGTCCAATTACCAGTTTACGCATTGGGGAGTCCAGCAATTCATTTTAGACAACACGAAGTGTCTGATG
The DNA here is from genome assembly GCA_004431415.1 of Cyanophora paradoxa. Lineage (NCBI taxonomy): Eukaryota > Glaucocystophyceae > Cyanophorales > Cyanophoraceae > Cyanophora > Cyanophora paradoxa. The sequence continues at coordinate 69,324 of QPMI01000643.1, forward strand.
AAATTCGTGGACTTGAATCCACAGAACGAGCCAATTCTGGTAATGCTTTTGATAAAAACAGCATGATTCGTGTAAAAGAACTACGCGCGGATAAAAATTCGGGTGTGGTAAAAACAACTCAGCTCCTTGTAACGAATGCGAATTTTCAATCAGCAAATGGACAACCTGATGCGTACGGTGTAGATATCAAAGCATTTGAATTTGACAATACAAGGCTGCTGCTGTTATAAGATCAGGAGGAGCAATAATTGGTGGTGGCTGTAGAGTATCGGGAATGCTTGGCTCTTCTGCTGCCTTTAATGATTTTCCGGACACTTTACCTGAACATGCTGATAATCCCCAAAGAATTCGCATGTTTCTTCCATGCGGGGATTCCCCGTATGCTTTTGGTATCATTAGAGCTAATGTAAATACGCAAAATGCCACACAACCCCAAGGTATTGCTGGACCTTGGAAATTGGCTAATCAGCTTCTACCAAAGGCAATGTATTCTATGTGTCGCTCTCAGAATGGAGGATTAGAAGGTTATACTTTCTTTGTTCAAGCAGTAGGCCATGGTGGGCGTGGATGGATCACAAGAAATCCTGCCACACAACCAAACAGTTTCGATTTTTGGGCATCAGAGGTAGGGGGTTATGATATTTTAATTTTTGGATATCGTAATGATGAAGCAGCATGGGCTGTTGCCAACTGTATAAATCCTGATTCGCAGGTCTCGAATTTCTACAATGAACCATTTCCGAATGATCCCATTCCGTAATTATGTTTCAGTATATTAAATGGCAGCACCAGCACCACCAGAGCGCATTTTAACAGCGCAACTATCATTAGCTGCTCCAGCTAACCACGTCTTACAGCATGCTATTATTGATAATATTGATGGTCTCGAATCCACAGAGATAGCCCCAACTCTGAATACTTTTGGTGACACTCACATGCTAAGACTAAAAGAGTTAAGATGTGACAAAAATAATGGGGTCGTTAAAACTACTAAACTTCTTGTAACAAATGCGAATTTCAACGCATTTCATGGGGATCCTGACAGCTACAATGATGATAACAAGGTAACCAATTTTGCCTACGAAGCAAGAAGGGGAGCAATTAAATGTAGGTCAGGAGGTGCCTATATTGGAGATGGTTTAAGGGTTGGTGGAATTATTGGAGCGCCTTTATTAGTAAATGATCAACCCAATCCAGATGATCTGAATACAAGAATCAGGACATATGTCCGGGAATGAATGAGCCTTACATTATCAAAATCAACACAATCATTATCAACCTTCAGACTGCTGTTCTTGATGTTTTAGAGCCTTTGGGAAATCATTATAGATATACTGAGACGTTGCCTGCTGATATTTACGCATTATGTAGAAGAACAGATGGAGCAAGACCCCGTATTACTGTCCAAGTAGTCCCAGTAGATAATTTCGGACTTGCTTTCCATTCACTGCCACTTCTTGACACACAAGATGACCAATATATTATAAGAGCTACCCAGCAAGGGACTTACACAGTGATAATGTATGCTGAAAGAAATGATGAAATAGCCAGAGGAAATAGATATGGTCAATATCTAACCACAAATTTATACAATCCCATTGGAGGAAGTGACCCTTTGCCATAAATGTTGAGGGCGTTGGAAATTCTTTCTAAACCCCTACTGGTGCCAAAAAGACATGAATAATACCCTAAGACCTGAAATAAATGCTTACTACCCTAGTACCTGAAACGCGCACACATAGGGATACCCCTGATCCAAGCCTGTAGGCCGAAGGCCGGAGGGCTTGGATCAGGGGTATCCCTATGTGTATACTTTAGAGACACTGGGCTGACGGCCGGCACTTTATACGAATACACTGTCTTCTACACCACCCCAGGTGACCAGGAATCGAGAACCAGCAGCGCCATGCTGGAATGGACTGCGCCCTCAGCGCCAGTGCTGTTCCTAACTTCTGACAAACCTGCTACAGTCAGTAGCGCATTCATTACGATCCTGTCCTCGGATGATTCGGACTATGCAGTAAATTACACTGACGTATACCGCGACGACCGCCCACGGAACTTCCCGATTTGCCGGGGTAAAGGGGTGATATCTTTTTGTGAGGATAGGAACGTGGTTCCGGGAGCTTCATACACGTATACCGCCCTGTTCGTTGGAGTGAAGCCCACAGAGCATCACAAATACCGGACAAGTTTGATTTCCAACAACATGACGCTGACGATCCCTGTGCCGATTCCACCGTCTTTATCCATAGCAGACATTACGGACACGACCAGCGTCATCAACGCGGCCCTGCCGACGGACGGTAGCGCCTCCACGATTCTCAAGGTCGTCGTGACGCGCTTCTTCGAGGGCGCCAGCACCACGTGGGAGCTTGACAAGGGCGCCCCCCTCTCGCAAACCGAGCGGCCGCCCGGGTCGACGGCGACCTACACTGCGTACTTCACGACCAACGGGGCGAGCTCGGCGACCTGTGCGCCGTACACTGTGACGCAGCTGCCGCCGGCGACGCCGACAATCACGACACTGCTGCCGCCGGACACGTCCTCGACCTCCCTCACTGCAACGGTGGTGTTCGCGAGTGACCTGCCACGCTTCGTCACAGCGATCAGGATCTGGCGCGATAGCACGGAGCTGGAGTCGATTGCGATCACACCGTCCGGCACAGGACCGCTCTCGTACAGCCTGTTCGACACGCTGCTTGCCCCGGGCAAGCAGTACACGTACACGGCGCGGCTCGTGACGCAGTACGCGGACTCGGCAGAAGCGTCCGCCTCGAAGACGACAGAACAGGCGCTGGCGCCAACTGTGGATCCCACGCCGCAGTCGGCGACGGCGGTCAACGTGGCAGTGAGCCGCGGAGGAGCCGACGCCGGCCGCATCGACGCTGCGAGCTTGACCATCACCCGGAGCGGAGAGAACGCTGGGGACAGCGCGACCAAGCATTTGTCGGGGGCGGGCCCCTGGACGTGGAGCGACGTTGGTCTCGTGGCGGGCCGCCTGTACACGTACACGGCAACGTACGCGACCCGTGGGCAGAGGCTGCATGACGACGGGGCGGACTCGCTGACGAGCACGGCCATCAGCGTGCGAACGGCGCCGTCGGCGCCGTCGCTGAGCCTCTGCGCGAGCAGCGCGGCGGTGAACGTGACGGTGGGGTACCCAAGCGACGCGACGAGCGACGTCTCTTACGTGTTGGTGTACCGCTCGCCTCAGTGGGGCGGCTTGGGGTCCAAGGCGTGCTGCAACAACGGCGGCACGCTGTTCGCGGACTCGGAGGTCTCGCCAGGGGCGACGTATTCGTACACGGCAAAGCTGGTGACGAGCACAAGCAGCGCGTCGGAGGGCGTGGAGTCGGCGCTCTCGGCCCGGCGGTCAACATTACGACAGCGCCCAAGAGGCCGTCTGTGCAGTCGGGAGACAAGACGAAGCTGAAGGAGAAGAGCGTCGAGATCGAGATCCATCCGGCGGAGGGCTGGGAGGGCGCGGAGCGCATCAATGTGTACCGGAGCGATGGAGCCGTGTACCACATCTCGATCGGCAGCCTCGCGCGCAAGGTGAAGAGCGGCAAGACCGTCTACACATGGGAGGACAGGGACGAGTCGCTGAAGCCGGGCTCGAAGTACACGTACCGAGTGGAGCTGGAGACACCAGCGTACCCGGGCAGCTGCAGCGTGAAGTCGGGCGAGTCGGGCGAGGGCGAGGTGTGGACGGCGGTGCCTGCCCCGCAGCCTGTCGTGCAGGGGACGTCAGCGAGCCCGTCGGCGACGGTCAGCGTGCCGCTGCCGACCGACGGGAACGCATCCGCCGTGGAGGTCACGAAGTGCAGGCGGGCGCCGAGCACGGACTACTTTGTGGTGACGGACCAGCAGTTCTCGCAGGCGTCGGCTGATGGCATCGACCACGCGACGACGTACACGTACTACTGCATCTTCGAGGGAAAGGCGGCACGGTGAGCGAGGAGGGCCTGGTGACGGTCACGACGCCGCCTGACAGGCCGGTGCTAAACCTGGTGCCGCTCAACTCGACAAGCATGGAAATCAAGATCAGCATCCCCGACGGGCCCAGCGCCGCCGTCACGAACGGGACGCTGGTGACATGCAACGGGACCACGTACGGCATGACGGCGGGCCAGCGATCGCTGGTCGTGACGGGCCTGCTGCCGGGCTCGCTCTACACGTGCGAGGCGGTGCTGGACTCGCCGGCGGGCAGGTCGGAGCCGTCGGACTCGGAGCCTGCGGCGGGGAGACCTGGGTCGCAGCCGACACCGGTGCAGCTGCCGAAGGCGAGCCAGCCGTCGGTGACAGTGAAGGACGTCAACAGCACGGCGGTCGTGATGCGGGTGATGGTGCCAGTAGTTGGCGGGGTGCAGCCGAAGACGATTCGCGTGTACCGGGCGTCCAGTGGAGGCGCCGAGGAGCTGGTTGCGGAGGTCGCCGCAGCAACGGAGACGCAACTGGCCGACGCAGGACGCACGCCGGGCACTCTCTACACGTACTCTGCGGAGTACACGACGCAGGGCGAGCCGTCGAGCAGGAGCGACTGGGTGGCGGGCCGCACGGCGCCATCAGCACCGGCCCTGACACCGACGGTTCAGTCGGCGACGAATGTGACGTTCGCGATTGCGTCGCCGGATGCGACGTCGCCACCGCTGTCGATCGAGCACGTCCAGGCAACAGCCGTGCTCCGGAACGGCACGGCGGTCGGGGCCTGCTCGCGGTCGGGAGCTGTGACCGAGTGCACGGACACGGGGGTGTATCCCGGCTTGGTGTACGTGTACACGGTGCAGTACAAGGGGCTCGGCGTGGGCGGGACGGTCCTGGAGAGCACAGGCGACGAGCACTCGCTGTCGGGCGTCTCGCAGCTGACGGTGAAGACCGACGTGCCGCCAGCGCCGGAGCTGCACGCGACGGGCATCACGGACACGACCAGCGTCATCAACGCGGCCCTGCCGACGGACGGTAGCGCCTCCACGATTCTCAAGGTCGTCGTGGCGCGCTTCTTTGAGGGCGCCAGCACCACGTGGGAGCTTGACAAGGGCGCCCCCCTCTCGCAAACCGAGCGGCCGCCCGGGTCGACGGCGACCTACACTGCGTACTTCACGACCAACGGGGCGAGCTCGGCGACCTGTGCGCCGTACACTGTGACGCAGCTGCCGCCGGCGACGCCGACAATCACGACACTGCTGCCGCCGGACACGTCCTCGACCTCCCTCACTGCAACGGTGGTGTTCGCGAGTGACCTGCCACGCTTCGTCACAGCGATCAGGATCTGGCGCGATAGCACGGAGCTGGAGTCGATTGCGATCACACCGTCCGGCACAGGACCGCTCTCGTACAGCCTGTTCGACACGCTGCTTGCCCCGGGCAAGCAGTACACGTACACGGCGCGGCTCGTGACGCAGTACGCGGACTCGGCAGAAGCGTCCGCCTCGAAGGCGACAGCGCAGGCGCTGGCGCCAACTGTGGATCCCACGCCGCAGTCGGCGACGGCGGTCAACGTGGCAGTGAGCCGCGGAGGAGCCGACGCCGGCCGCATCGACGCTGCGAGCTTGACCATCACCCGGAGCGGAGAGAACGCTGGGGACAGCGCGACCGAGCATTTGTCGGGGGCGGGCCCCTGGACGTGGAGCGACGTCGGTCTCGTGGCGGGCCGCCTGTACACGTACACGGCAACGTACGCGACCCGTGGGCAGAGGCTGCACGACGACGGGGCGGACTCGCTGACGAGCACGGCCATCAGCGTGCGAACGGCGCCGTCGGCGCCGTCGCTGAGCCTCTGCGCGAGCAGCGCGGCGGTGAACGTGACGGTGGGGTACCCAAGCGACGCGACGAGCGACGTCTCTTACGTGTTGGTGTACCGCTCGCCTCAGTGGGGCGGCTTGGGGTCCAAGGCGTGCTGCAACAACGGCGGCACGCTGTTCGCGGACTCGGAGGTCTCGCCAGGGGCGACGTATTCGTACACGGCAAAGCTGGTGACGAGCACAAGCAGCGCGTCGGAGGGCGTGGATTCCGCGCTCTCGAGCCCGGCGGTCAACATTACGACAGCGCCCAAGAGGCCGTCTGTGCAGTCGGGAGACAAGACGAAGCTGAAGGAGAAGAGCGTCGAGATCGAGATCCATCCGGCGGAGGGCTGGGAGGGCGCGGAGCGCATCAACGTGTACCGGAGCGATGGAGCCGTGTACCACATCTCGATCGGCAGCCTCGCGCGCAAGGTGAAGAGCGGCAAGACCGTCTACACATGGGAGGACAGGGACGAGTCGCTGAAGCCGGGCTCGAAGTACACGTACCGAGTGGAGCTGGAGACACCAGCGTACCCGGGCAGCTGCAGCGTGAAGTCGGGCGAGTCGGGCGAGGGCGAGGTGTGGACGGCGGTGCCTGCCCCGCAGCCTGTCGTGCAGGGGACGTCAGCGAGCCCGTCGGCGACGGTCAGCGTGCCGCTGCCGACCGACGGGAACTCATCCGCCGTGGAGGTCACGAAGTGCAGGCGGGCGCCGAGCACGGACTACTTTGTGGTGACGGACCAGCAGTTCTCGCAGGCGTCGGCTGATGGCATCGACCACGCGACGACGTACACGTACTACTGCATCTTCGAGGGAAAGGGCGGCACGGTGAGCGAGGAGGGCCTGGTGACGGTCACGACGCCGCCTGACAGGCCGGTGCTAAACCTGGTGCCGCTCAACTCGACAAGCATGGAAATCAAGATCAGCATCCCCGACGGGCCCAGCGCCGCCGTCACGAACGGGATGCTGGTGACATGCAACGGGACCACGTACGGCATGACGGCGGGCCAGCGATCGCTGGTCGTGACGGGCCTGCTGCCGGGCTCGCTCCACACGTGCGAGGCGGTGCTGGACTCGCCGGCGGGCAGGTCGGAGCCGTCGGACTCGGAGCCTGCGGCGGGGAGACCTGGGTCGCAGCCGACACCGGTGCAGCTGCCGAAGGCGAGCCAGCCGTCGGTGACAGTGAAGAACGTCAACAGCACGGCGGTCGTGATGCGGGTGATGGTGCCAGTAGTTGGCGGGGTGCAGCCGAAGACGATTCGCGTGTACCGGGCGTCCAGTGGAGGCGCCGAGGAGCTGGTTGCGGAGGTCGCCGCAGCAACGGAGACGCAACTGGCCGACGCAGGACGCACGCCGGGCACTCTCTACACGTACTCTGCGGAGTACACGACGCAGGGCGAGCCGTCGAGCAGGAGCGACTGGGTGGCGGGCCGCACGGCGCCATCAGCACCGGCCCTGACACCGACGGTTCAGTCGGCGACGAATGTGACGTTCGCGATTGCGTCGCCGGATGCGACGTCGCCACCGCTGTCGATCGAGCACGTCCAGGCAACAGCCGTGCTCCGGAACGGCACGGCGGTCGGGCCTGCTCGCGGTCGGGAGCTGTGACCGAGTGCACGGACACGGGGGTGTATCCCGGCTTGGTGTACGTGTACACGGTGCAGTACAAGGGGCTCGGCGTGGGCGGGACGGTCCTGGAGAGCACAGGCGACGAGCACTCGCTGTCGGGCGTCTCGCAGCTGACGGTGAAGACCGACGTGCCGCCAGCGCCGGAGCTGCACGCGACGGGCATCACGGACACGACCAGCGTCATCAACGCGGCCCTGCCGACGGACGGTAGCGCCTCCACGATTCTCAAGGTCGTCGTGGCGCGCTTCTTCGAGGGCGCCAGCACCACGTGGGAGCTTGACAAGGGCGCCCCCCTCTCGCAAACCGAGCGGCCGCCCGGGTCGACGGCGACCTACACTGCGTACTTCACGACCAACGGGGCGAGCTCGGCGACCTGTGCGCCGTACACTGTGACGCAGCTGCCGCCGGCGACGCCGACAATCACGACACTGCTGCCGCCGGACACGTCCTCGACCTCCCTCACTGCAACGGTGGTGTTCGCGAGTGACCTGCCACGCTTCGTCACAGCGATCAGGATCTGGCGCGATAGCACGGAGCTGGAGTCGATTGCGATCACACCGTCCGGCACAGGACCGCTCTCGTACAGCCTGTTCGACACGCTGCTTGCCCCGGGCAAGCAGTACACGTACACGGCGCGGCTCGTGACGCAGTACGCGGACTCGGCAGAAGCGTCGGCCTCGAAGGCGACAGCGCAGGCGCTGGCGCCAACTGTGGATCCCACGCCGCAGTCGGCGACGGCGGTCAACGTGGCAGTGAGCCGCGGAGGAGCCGACGCCGGCCGCATCGACGCTGCGAGCTTGACCATCACCCGGAGCGGAGAGAACGCTGGGGACAGCGCGACCAAGCATTTGTCGGGGGCGGGCCCCTGGACGTGGAGCGACGTTGGTCTCGTGGCGGGCCGCCTGTACACGTACACGGCAACGTACGCGACCCGTGGGCAGAGGCTGCATGACGACGGGGCGGACTCGCTGACGAGCACGGCCATCAGCGTGCGAACGGCGCCGTCGGCGCCGTCGCTGAGCCTCTGCATGAGCAGCGCGGCGGTGAACGTGACGGTAGGGTACCCAAGCGACGCGACGAGCGACGTCTCTTACGTGTTGGTGTACCGCTCGCCTCAGTGGGGCGGCTTGGGGTCCAAGGCGTGCTGCAACAACGGCGGCACGCTGTTCGCGGACTCGGAGGTCTCGCCAGGGGCGACGTATTCGTACACGGCAAAGCTGGTGACGAGCACAAGCAGCGCGTCGGAGGGCGTGGAGTCGGCGCTCTCGGGCCCGGCGGTCAACATTACAACAGCGCCCAAGAGGCCGTCTGTGCAGTCGGGAGACAAGACGAAGCTGAAGGAGAAGAGCGTCGAGATCGAGATCCATCCGGCGGAGGGCTGGGAGGGCGCGGAGCTTATCAATGTGTACCGGAGCGATGGAGCCGTGTACCACATCTCGATCGGCAGCCTCGCGCGCAAGGTGAAGAGCGGCAAGACCGTCTACACATGGGAGGACAGGGACGAGTCGCTGAAGCCGGGCTCGAAGTACACGTACCGAGTGGAGCTGGAGACGCCACCGTACCCGGGCAGCTGCAGCGTGAAGTCGGGCGAGTCGGGCGAGGGCGAGGTGTGGACGGCGGTGCCTGCCCCGCAGCCTGTCGTGCAGGGGACGTCAGCGAGCCCGTTGGCGACGGTCAGCGTGCCGCTGCCGACCGACGGGAACTCATCCGCCGTGGAGGTCACGAAGTGCAGGCGGGCGCCGAGCACGGACTACTTTGTGGTGACGGACCAGCAGTTCTCGCAGGCGTCAGCTGATGGCATCGACCACGCGACGACGTACACGTACTACTGCATTTTCGAGGGAAAGGGCGGCACGGTGAGCGAGGAGGGCCTGGTGACAGTCACGACGCCTCCAATGCGTCCAGAGATTGCAATTGATTTTGCAGAGGAAACCGCTTTTCGCGCCACCATCTCTGTTGCTCAGCTTGCAAGTTGGGCTGTCTCCAACGGCACCATTGTGGTTTGTAATGGCACTGCATCCGTTGTGCTCCCTCTCGGCGAAAGCGAGGCTGTCATCGTGGGACTGAAACCTGGAACGCTTTACGTTTGTACTGCGACCCTGGATTCACCTTTCGGGCGCTCAGTCGCCTCCCTTCCGGTTTCGGATAGCACTCGGATTCCAGCTGCACCGATTATTATAGTGCAGGGAGTCACGAACTCGACTGTCAATCTCCGGCTTGTTGTGGCGCCCCCTGCTACTGTCACTGTGTCGAGTGTCCGCATTTTCCGCAATAATGTTCTGGTCCAGACCCTTCCAGCAACGCAGCTGACTTACATTGACGCTGATCGCGCACCGCAAACGATTTACGAGTACACACTCGATTACACGACGCAGGGGTCACCGTCTGCAAGGAGCGCTGTAGCATTTGCCCGGACGTCGCCGTCTCCTCCGATCATCACTCTTCGCAGTATCTCATTCGCTAGTATTGGGGTACGGATCGAGAGTCCCGATACACCGATTTCTGCCTCCGTGGAGCGGCTGGTTCTGCTTCGGGACGGGTCTTCGAGCCCTGTCCTAGATCGCAGCTGCGATGTCAATGCCTTCGACTGCAAGGTTGTGGACTGGGAAATCCTGAACCTCTGTCCCGGGACAACGTATTCGGTGCGAGCGTACTACGTCGGCACCGGCCCTTCTCCTGGGGCGACATCGAACAGCCTTGACTCGAACGTGCTTGTCGCGTCGACACGCGTTACTGAAAGGCCTGCACTTGGGCTGCTTGGGCAAGGCCCAGCAACGCGAAATGCCATATCTGTTCAATATTCTGTGAACGGCAGCAGTTCATCGGTTGCAGGCGTGCTCATCTGGCGGGATGCGGATCTCATTCTGTCCTGGAGGGACGGGGAGCCGAATCCTCTGAGCATGTGGTACCTCTTCTCTCGGGTCATGTGGTTCGAAGACGCGAACCGGGCGCCGGGATCCACGGCAAGCTACACAGCGCTCCTGCTGACCTGCGGCGCCAATTCGTCTGTTTCGCTGCCGCTGGTAGTCACTCAGCCAGCTCCCGCGGCACCCGTGTTGACAGTCTCCAAGGTGGCGGGCCTCTGGTGGAGCTACACCCAGCTTACCGTCTCAATCACAGCCCCCCCTGCTACTCTGAGCGGTTACTACGACGCCGAACTTCCGTTCCTTGTCAATATCCACGTTTTCCGAAACGGCACCTACCTGCGCAGCATCCCTGTCGGCGGCTCCAATGCAGTATACACTTTTACGGACACCTTTCTGCTGCCCGGGATTCGTTACTCTTACGCTGCATTGGCCGCCACGACCCTCATCAATTCCTCAATGTCTGCCGCGGCGGCTCAGACAACCAGTTTAGCGCAGGCTCCAGCAGTCGCAGCCAGGGGACTCAACTCGTCCGCCATCTCCTTGACAATAACGTCGATCCCGAACCCCGCGAACGTGAATATCACTGCAGGCCGTGTGCACGTCTATCGTGGCAGCTCGAAGATCGCGGATGTACCAGCTTCTTCAGCCATCAATCTCATCGACAGCGATTGCATGCCAGGGCGCAGCTACAACTACACTGCAAAGTACACGACGGAGAACGCGCTTGGGGTGGCAGGCGCAGACTCTGCGCTCAGCCTGACTTCAAGCGCTTGGACGGCGCCTTCCCCTCCGCTTCTCAGCCTGTCAGCTGTCTCGCCGACTTCAATCCACGTGTCTCTCATTCCGCCTGGCGATGGCTCCGCCCGCGCCATCACAGGCACGGTGGTAACACGAGCGGCAAGTCCATTGGACGTCACAGTCTGCAGCTCCGGCCCTGGTGGCGTTGCGCAACTTCCATCGTGCACGTCGAGTGCACTCGTTGCGGGGACCTTGTACAAGCTCTCCGCTTACTATTCGGGCCAAGGTAATACCGAGAGTGCCACAGCCGTACTGGAGGCAGCAACCGCTCCACTCGCTCCCTTCGTACTCAGAGGCGGTGAAGCGACGAGTTCTTCGGTCAGCCTTTCATTCTTGTACGATGTGCCAAGCTCGACCTTCGCGAATGCAACGGAGCTCTGGCGCAACGGGACTCGCGTCCGCGTTTTCCCAAATACGGGTTCCTTGGTAGCTGCCTGGAATGACACAGGCCTCGCTCCCGTGTCTCCGTACGCATACCACGTCGTCTTGACCACGTCCGAGACGCGTCTTCGCGTGGAGTCTCCGGCCTCCTCGGTTGCCGTTCTTTGGACCGCTCCAAATCCGCCGCAGCTCTTGCTCATAAGCAACACGGTCCATCCCTCCGTCACCGTGCAAGTTCCTCTGCCGTCGGATGGGACAGCTCGCTTCATCGTGGAGACGAAGTGCCAGAGGACCACTGGGGAAGATTTGGTCCTGGACGGCGAAACGCGCCAGTTTACGGACTCGAGCGTCGAGTTCTCGACCACGTATTCGTACACCTGTTTCTTTTACGGCCAAAGTGGCACACGCAGCATCGACTCTGCCCCGCTGGTCGTCGCGACACTGCCATCGCCACCTTCGCTCTCCGCTGCTCCAATCAACTGCACCTCCCTAGAACTGACCTTGACGATCCTCGGAGTTTCGACCAGGAGGGTGATGACGGGCACGCAAATCACTTGCTCCGGGCCCAATAACTTTGCCCTCGGCCCGGTCGCTGTTCCCGCGGGCCAGATGCAGTACACGCTCTCTGGATTGTCGCCTGGCTTGACGTACCTCTGCTCCGCGATCGTGCAGTCACTCGCGGGAGACTCGTCGCCTTCCGACTCTGTTCCCGAGACTGCCACAAAAGACCCCACACCCGCAACGACCTTCTCGGCCCCGCGGCCCTCTGTCACTTGGGATCGGTCCCTGTCCACCGTATCAACTATCGGGCTCTACATCACGGTGCCGCCCACAGCGGGCGTGACTGTCGGGGCCGTTCGTCTCTACCGGCAAAATGAGGACGGGTCTTGGCCTTCGACAGCTACGATGGTTCTCAATGCGCCGCCATACAAATGGACGGACGAGTCCCGAACACCGTACACAAGGTACACGTACCGTGCGGATTACACAACGCAGGGCGCCCCATCTGCCCTGAGCATCTCGGCAAACGCCTGGACTGCGCCATCGCCGCCAACGCTCTCGGCTCCGGATGCCGACGTCGGCCCGACTTCCGTGAGGTTTGTAATCACTGATGGAGACGCCTCGGCCAGCGGCGCGTATGCTCGACTGTACAACCCCGCCAACGCAACGTTTGAGCTGCAACTCGACGCCAGTGTCCGCGAGTACGTCCAGCATGGCCTCAACCCCGGCGACACCGTCAGCATGGAGTCGCGCCTCGCGCAGCACCCCGACGGCTCGGCCCTGCTCAGTTCCTTATCTAACCGGGTGACGAAGACCACCAAGGTCCCGGGCCCGCCGACGGTGAACATCACCGGCACGACCTACCAGAGCGCGACGTTCTCGGTGACCCTCGCCAAGGATGGCACGGAGTCGGCCGTCACCGCCGTCGAGGTTCGGCGCGACGGAAAGCTGATTGTAACATTGTTTCAATTCAACTTGTCTCATTCACACGTTGACTCTGGTGCGGACGTCTCCCCAATCGGGCTGCTCTCCAGCCGCACGTACTCTTACGTGGCGACGGCTCTCACGACCGGCCTGCCATCGGAGCCTTCCGCCCCGGCACTTGCTCTAATTCCGTTACCTCCCGCTCCGGAGGTGCGGCCGACAGCTGCGAACTCGTCCGCAATCTGGCTTGCATTCCAGTCCAGTGTTCCATCGGGTATTCTGTCGCGCTTCGATGTCTACCAGAACGGTTCCTTGATCCTATCTTCTGCGAATATACCTGCGAGATGGATCGCTGCTGGGCTAAACCCGGGAACCGTTTACACGTTCAGCGCGAAGCTTGCCACCATTGCAGCCGAGTCGCCTTCGTCTTCCTTGCGGAGCGCGGCTACTGACCTGGCTACCGCGCCCATCATCGACTATGTTGGGGCAAACGAAACTTCAATCGACATTGCCATTCTGCTTCCCAGCAACGATGATGCCCTTCTGGCTAGAAAGCTCCGCGTCTATGTCGATGGCGCGCTGTATTCCTACCTGGATCCGTCGACCACATCATACTGGGTGCCGTCACTCGCGAACAACCGCGCATACAGCCTCACCGTGGACTATACTACCGATGGAGCGGCCTCGCGGCGCTCTAATGCAATCGCTCCGCGCACAGTTCCTTGGCCGCCGGTCCTGGCTTCTGCATCCGTGTCGACTTCGGCTGCCAGTATTACAGCAATGCCCGATTCACGGATGCAGGCTGGCGGTATTACGTCCGTTGTTTTGTCGAGAGTCGTAACCTCTGGCGCTACAGCTGCTTTGTCCTCCTCCTGGATTTCCAGCCAGCAGCCGCCGGTACTCTTTGCACATGGAGTGACCACGGGTCTCTCGTACGCCTACAGCAGCCAGGCCACGGTCATTTACACCTACGACCCTGCCGGCGTCAAGCAGGTCACTCTCACGAGCGGGCTGTCCAATTCGCTCAACGTCACTGTTCCGGTGACGCCACCGGTCATTTCGTTCGTCTCATCCACACCGACAACGTTGACTTTGAGGGTTGAGAATCCCGATCCGCTTCAGCGAGTATCCGAAGCTTGCATCCTTCGAGATGGGATCTTGGTGTTCTGCGTCCGTCTGGATGGCTCTTTCGTTCTCGCGACGGATTCGGGCCTGGAGCCAAGCCGTGGCTACACGTACCAGGCATATTTCACGACGGCTGGCGCCAGCTCTGGTCCCTCCAATACCCTCGAGGGCAAGGAGACGGACGATTGCGACGAGCCAGGCTACGAGGAGACTCCCACAGTAGCAACGACTTGGACGACAGCGGTGCTCAACTTCACTTACCCCAAGGAGAACCGCGGTCGCGGCAGCGTGATCGCCTGTGATGTTATTATCAGTGCTAATGGAGAGATGGTTCGCACTGTTTCCGTGGCGGCCTTCCAGACAGGCTCCGTTTTCCGAGGCCTTGCGGCATCCACAACCTACAGATTCGAGTTGGCGTTCCGCACCCGTAGGCGGCTCTCGACGAAGACGAGTACAGTGTTTGCGACGACGTGGGCTCTGCCAGTGCTTGCTCTCAGTGGAAAGACCGCGACCAAAGCAACTTTGACTGCATCTGCAGGCTCTCTCGGCCGGACCGATGTCACGGGCTGGAAGCTCTTCCGTGTTGGCCGGGGCCTCGTAGGCGCCTTTGCGAGCACGCAGACGCAGCTGACACAGACCGACGCTTACCTTCTTCCGAAGACGGACTACCAGTACTACGCGTTGGCCCTGTCCTCGGCGGCCCTCGAGCCTACCAGCCCGCGGTCGAACTTGGTCTCTGTCACGACCGACAATCTGGACCCGCCGAGCAATTTTGTTGCACAAGCCGCCGTGGTTTCCGGCGTTGTAGTCGACACGTCGTCCTACGGCACATTTTCGTACATGCTGGACGACTCGGACCGCGCCGCGGTTGCATACACGCTCATATACCGCACCACCTGCTCGTCGTGCTCCGCGCAGGCAACCTGGGAGGGCTTCCAGGCATGCACATCGACCTCGGCATGTGGTCGTGCGCTCACCGCGAACCTGACCAAGTTTACAGTCGAGTTTGTCGAGAGCAATTTGCCTCGCGGCTTCAACTACACCTACAGGTACGTCTTGCTTCTCCTGCTCTCTGCATGCATCCCAATCCGAGCGCAGGGCTTTCTTTGTGGCGGCCAACGGTGTCGCCTCCGGCTTATCTGTGCCGGCGACTGTGGTCGTGCCCAACCTGCCGCCGACTCCGTCGCCCTCACCCAGCCCGTCGCCCTCGCCAAGCCCGTCGCCTTCGCCCAGCCCGTCCCCGTCCCGCGCACCTTCGCCGAGTCCCTCGCCGTCGCCGACACCCCAGTTCGGAACCTGCCAGAAGTACTACGATACAGTAAGCACAACGTTGCAGGTCCGTCGACGTCGGCTGTATTACGATCATGATGAGCATGCATATGCTCGCTCTTTTGCCGAAATTGCGTAGTGCTGAAGATTGCGATTGCGCAGAACCAGTGCAAAACGATGTCGGCAGGACAGAAGCCGCTTTCCTTCGAATACGCCAGCATTCGGGGCAGCAGTGCGCATGCGCTACTTCCTTGGCTCTCATATTTTCCCAACATGCTGACTCCACTCTTTCCAGTACGTGTCACGACACCTTCCTTACTTCGAGCCATCGGTCTCACTGGGCGCGGAAATCTGAAATGCCTTATTCGTGCGCAAAGCTGCTTAATTTCAGTCGCGCATTGTTTTCCTAACCTTCCCTGCGGTGCGGTGCAGCCGCAACTTACAACTTCACTGCGCACTCGATTAATCCCAACGAGGAGTACTGCCTGACGGAGTTCGAGATCGACAATTGTCCCTATAATGACGCTTTTGGAACCAATCTGAATCAACCCGACAAATCGTTCTCGCATTTTGGATTGAGCCTGAACGGCACCGCCATCAACTTTCCGAATGTTACCCTCGTCTGTGCGAACATTTCGGGTGCGTCCATGTGCGACATGACACATACGCAACATCCGCCTTGTGACCCGTTTTCTTACAGCTGGGCCGGCGACTGTTCCAGTCTTGGTGGAGCCCATTCCCATCATCGCGGTGCTGCCAGATGCCAGCCCTGCCGTCGTGCCCACCGCAACACCCGTCGCTGCATCCTCGAGAACGCCCAGTCCGACGCCGTCCGCGTCCGCGCCTCCAGCAGACCCGTCCAGATTCATCTGCTCAATCACCCTCTCCAGCGTCAACGTCACCACCAGAAACAGGCGGTTCACTTTTGCGATCAATAAGACGGCGCCCAGTGGATACATGGACTTAATCAAATACGTCCGCGTCTACCGCTACGACTGTGAGTTTAAGAGCCATGCAACTGGCCGCTACCCGAGGGCGTCCGTGAACTGTCAGTCGGACAACCGGAACGAGGGCTGCGGACTTGGCGCGTGCGGCCCAAGCGGGCGCAAGTCCTGCTTCTCACAGAGCAAGTGCAAGGGCCGATCTTACCTCGTAGATGCCCGCAATGGAGTCTGGGAGTACACCACCAATGACAAGGATGTGTCGCCCAACGACGTCGTTCATTGGAGGTGCGCCGGCAAAGTTCGTCGCTCTGTTTGTCCGAATTTAACGCACGTGCAGTGCGAAATGCGTCCTCGAGGACGGCCGGGAGGGCTCCGACACGGACTTTGTCGGGTGTCGCGCGGGAGGCAGCGACGACCCGAGGAAGCCCTGCGGGAGCAACGGGCCGACTGCGGCAGCGATCGTTCCGCCCTCGCCCTTCCTGCGACTCTGGAAGCGCAAAAGCGACTCTTCCTCCAAGGGCAACAAACAAGTGCTTCAGCAAGGCCTTCAGTTCAACATCCCGCAGAGCTACTCGAGCTCGCTCTCCCAGATCATCGTGAAGCGAGTCGAATGCGACGACTGCAACAGCGATAACGACGAGGAAACTTGCGAATGTGATCCGAGCAGCACCGTGACTATCACGTTCTCCGCGTCGCGAACGCAATCCATATGCGACAAGACGTCATGTCTCCTCCCTCTAAACAGCAATGTTTTCAATGGCGAAGTCATTAGCGTACCGCCTGATGGGATGGACAACCCGGAGTTGAACAAGAACAAGCTGTACCAGTACATGCGCGTGCAGTACCGCTCACCTGTATCAATTTGAGCACATGCATGCTGACATCCCCAAGCAGATCGACGTACAAGCTGGTCGACAACACGCTCACGACCTCGGATGCGACGTACTGCGTCATCGGCAATTCGCCAGGCTGGACATACACGCCGTGCACGTCGGATCCCGGTCGTGTGTTCAGCGGCGCGGGTGACGACGATTATGACGACGATTATGACGACGACGATGACGATGACGACGACGACCGGCGCAGAAAGTTACACTTCAGCGAACCGACAGCGCTTGCACGCCTTCAGCGGCTGCGGATCCGTGAGCTCCTGCAGTCAGACTCGGCATCCGTCTCGACATCAGTCATTCGACTCTCCATTAGACCGTCCGGGGTTAACTGGACCGCTTCCGCAAACCCAATTGTCGCGCTGACGCTCTATCGCCGCGTCGGGTCCTGCGCGTCCGGCTTGCGGCCAGCAACTGTGTACGCGAAACCGTCATTTACAACCGGCCAGCTCGCCGGCACGGTCCTCTACAATGACACAAGCATCAACGTCGGTCAGACGTACTGCTACATGTCCGTCTCCATTCTTAACGATATCGATAGCTTTCCTTTGTCGTTCGCTTCCTAATCTCCCATGCAGGGCCCAGTACACGGTGAATGCAACTTCAGCGGACGGGCAGGTCTACCAAGTGCAGCCATCCAACTCTTCGACTGTCGACGCGTTGGTCCCGGCGCCAGCACCAAGGCCAGCTTCTCCCACTCCCACTGTGGCACCAATGCCTTCACCGAACCCTGCGAGCTTCAACTGCTCTATCAAACTGGCGCTCGTTAACATTACCGCTACGCTCCGGAGATTTCGCTTCAACGTCACCAAGTCTGCGCCAAGTGCACATCTCAGCAAGATCAAATACGTCCGCGTCTACCGCTACGACTGCGAGTTCAAGAACCATGCAACTGGCCGCTACCCGAGGGCGTCCGTGAACTGTCAGTCGGACAACCGGAACGAAGGCTGCGGACTTGGCGCGTGCGGCCCAAGCGTGCGCAAGTCCTGCTTCTCACAGAGCAAGTGCATGCTGCGCACGTTCCTGGTGGATGCAACCAGGACAACGTGGGACTTCGCTGCAGACGAAAAAGATGTCGATTTTGGATCGGTCGTCCACTGGGGGTGCGTCTTTCGTGATTGAGCCATCGATGGGTAGTGCACTGAAAAGCGGCGCGTCCGCAGCGCGAAATGCGTCCTCGAGGACGGCCGGGAGGGCTCCGACACGGACTTTGTCGGGTGTCGCGCGGGAGGCAGCGACGACCCGAGGAAGCCCTGCGGGAGCAATGCGCCGGAAGCCACTGCGCCGATTCCGGTTTTGCCGTTCCTCCGCGTGTACAAGAAGAAGGCGTCCAACGGATCCCCCGCGAAGCACGGCCTGCAGTTCCAGGTACCCGCGAACTACAAGTCCCTCATCGACCGCATCGACGTCGAGCGAGTCTCGTGCACGTGCCCAAGCGATTACGACGGCGGCGAGTGTGCAGAGTACACGGCCCGACGGAGCTGGAAGGCGTGCTCGCGCGCTGTAACGTGGTCGTACTCCTCCGCGAGCTCGAGCTCCACGTGGGCGTCGCTGCTCGCGAGCGCCACGATCGAGAAGTCGGACAATCTTTCTCCGAGTAAACTTTACTTCTACAACTCGACCTACGTGTTTAAGGACGGCAGCGTCAGCCTCGAGGACTTCACGTTCTGCGATGGAGACGCGAGTGGCTCCGGATACTCGTCTACGGCCTGGTCGGAATGCACGAACAACCCCAACAGGCCCCCCGAGGGCGCCGGCGATGGCAGCAGCGACCAGCCGGACAGCGACTACACGGATGAAGGGGACTTGCACGACGACGACGACGACGAGCGCGGCTTCGACGGCCACGACGACGAGGAGCACCACCGCGGCATCTGGTCCGGCTCAAGCGGCCGCTCCCGCCGCCTGCTCGCCATCGGCGACGGCAGCGACAACGGCTCTGAGCAGCCACACGCGGCGTCGGCTGTCGCGCCCCCGGAGGTTGCTTCCCGCGCCGAGAACGTGGCGGCGGCCATGCGCCGCCTGCAGGGCTCCGCGCCACCGCTCGTCCAGGTGACTTCCCTGCGGTGGTACGGCAATCAGCCGCTGCGGCGCGTCTCGGTGGACGCCGGGCAGGTCGTGAAGACGGAGCCGCTCGACGACCGCGTCCTGCGCACGGTCATCTACACCGTCACGGGCCTCGACCGCACGGTCGTCAACGAGGGCGAGGCCGTCGAGATCGTCTGCTGGTTCGTTCCTCTCCTTTTCGCGTTATCCCGGATTCGAGTACTATGTTCGATGACGCCGCCCTCGCAGGCAGCAGGCCGCGAGTGTGGCGCTGGACGCGAATTCCGCGCGGGTGCAGGCCTCGATCCGCCTGCTGACCGAGTACTCGGAGAGCAGCACCTTCTTCAGGCTGCAGAGCATCGGACGCGAGATGAGTGCCGCCAACGGCTATTCGCGCGGATTCACGCTCGTCCTGAGCTGCGCGCCCGGCTCGAACTGCCCGTCTCCAACCTGCGTCGCTCCTTCCGGTACGCCCGTTGTGCGCTGTCCCACGCGCCTCGCCAAAGGGACGCCCGCGCAGTACTGGCCTGCGGCTACTACAGCGCCGACCTGAGGGACTACACGACGGAGGGCTGCACGACGTCGTACGTCTGCACGGGCGAGGAGTGCGCCACAGAGGACGGAACGAAGGGCCCAAACACTGTCGGCGTCATTGCCGAAGCGTACAAGACGGAATCACCGCGCGCGGGGGGCCCGACGCTCGATTTCAACACGCTCGGCTGGACGCCGGCATCGTGCACGTGCGCCGGCTTGCGAGCCGTCTCCTTCCTGCGCGTCCTCCCCGAGATCGTCCGCGCCCCGCGGTCGCCCGACCGGAAGGCCCCCGTCATCGCGGAGACGCCCGCGCCGGCGGCGGCGGCGTCCGGGCCCAACGTGGCGGCGATCGTTGGCGGAGTCGTGGGAGGCGTCGCGTGCGCCGTCCTGGCGGCCGTCGCGGCGTTCGCTGTCCGCTTCGTGCACCAGCGGCGCGGTCCGCCTTGTCTTTTCGTGCGCGGCGCGATGCGTTCTCACCCCCTGTTGCAGCGGTTCTGCGCGGCGCGCGCAGGGCGCGGAGGGCGCTCGCGGCGGAGGAGGTCGCGATCGGACCCGTCGCCATCGACGTCGGAGACGGGGACGTGCCGGGCGACCTGGTGCACCTGACGGAGAGCCTCGGCGCGACGCGGCCCGCCTCGACGGCGGTCTCCACTCTCCACTCGGCCCGCTCCTCTTTCAGCATCGACATTCCGGCGCTCGTCGGAGGGCAGGCGGCCCCGACTGTCGCGTCGGCCTCCGGTGCGCGGGGAGCCTCTCCTGTCCACACCGTCAGCACGCCGCCACCGTCCGCGGGCGACGGTCTCGCTACTCGAGGGCACAGCCCCGCTGGCGGCCGGCGCAGCGGCGCGCCGAGCCGCGATGGCAGCGACACGGACGAGATACTCGCCCGCATCCCTTCCATCCAACTGTAAGAGTCTGCGATCGCATTGCGATCCCCGAGTCCAAGCCATCGATATCTTTGGCCAGATCTAGATTTTCGATTTTCGTTTAGATCTAGAGTTGGACCTTTGTGTCTACATGAAATCTGCAGCTAGATCCAGAATAGAATAGAACAGATCAGGACTAGAAGAAGAGAGCTATGCTATGCTATGCTATCTGCTCGCGCGTCATATATATTTCCTAAATTATTGGATGGCCAGTCCATGGCCGCTTTATCGTCTTATTGCCGCAACTGTCTTTTTATTGTCTCGTCTTATTGTCTTATTGTGCTCGGAATAGAGCTCTCGCCCAGAGTGCTTTCTGGTGATTTCGCTCGTGATCGTGATCGTGAGGCCTGCGTCCCCCCACAGCACGAGGGGTGGCCGTGGTCGGCGTGCCACGTCGGGGAAATTGGCGAGGCGCCGGCTCGCCTGCCCTGGGCGGGGAGCCCTTTGATTTGGATCCCTTCGAATGCCCCGCACCAACCTCCGATGGGGCCACGTCGCGCGCTCGCGATAGATCCCCCATATATTTAGTGCAAGTAATCATCAGCATCCGTAAATTCTTGATCACCTAGGCCTGCACTGCACTTTTTTTTGCAAAAGTGGACGTCGCATTGATACACCACGGCACATGTATCAATCTAGGCCTGCACTGCACGCTCCAAGACCACATGTACGTCGATCGAATGATCACCTGATCATAGCTAGTACTGATATCGATCATGAACGCTCGAGCTCCAAGACCACTAGTACTGGGCCACGTGATCAACTGATCATGATCATTATACCCTAGGCCCGGACACAATACGCTCGGCTGGACGCCGGCATCGTGCACGTGCGCCGGCTTGCGAGCCGTCTCCTTCCTGCGCGTCCTCCCCGAGATCGTCCGCGCCCCGCGGTCGCCCGACCGGAAGGCCCCCGTCATCGATATCGCGGAGACGCCCGCGCCGGCGGCGGCGGCGTCCGGGCCCAACGTGGCGGCGATCGTTGGCGGAGTCGTGCGGAGGCCGCCCCTCCGCATGCCATGATGCACGCCCCAAGACCGTACCACACCGTCAAAGGATCACCTGTAGCTAGGCCTGCACGTTTCAAATACACAATGCACATGTAAAGGGTCACGATCGCCTCTACTTCTGTCATAGTGCGTCAGGGCTTAGTTGTAACTCAGGCGCCCCCCGATCGGCAATTTGCAAGTTGGACGGGCGGCTAGCGCTAGCGCTGCGCATGTTGTTGTATATTAATACGGCCGGTATCCTAGGCCTTGCCCCGTCGGGCCCGTGAGTCATGCTAACTCGAGATCCGGATTCGAAAATGAGACGCGTCTAGATCTCCTCTAAAACTAGATCCAATGATCTGCAGCTGCCGGCCTGCAGCTGGTTATCGATGTGAATTGTGTGCATGGATTACAACAGGATAGTAGATTGCATTGAATTTTCGCTGTGCTCCTACATAGTTAACCTATTCTTGGGACTCCGATCGGGGAAGCAGCTCTGATCCAGCAGCGCGTTAATCGCTAACTTCGGAACTATTATTCGACTCCAGAAATTTGAAGCGGGGGGTGGGTGGCCGGGGCTCAGCTCGACGCCTCCGCGTCCGCGGGAGGCGCCGCTGCAGCCGAATCCGGGGCCGGAGCCGGATCCGAGGCCGGGGCCGGGGGCGCGGGGGCCTCGGCGGCGGGCGCGGGGGCCTCGGCGGGGGCGAGGGCCCTGCCGACGGACATGCCGACCTGCGCGGGGCGTCAGCGGGTCCGGGTGCGGGGCCGGGGGCCGGGGCGGGCCTGGAGGAGGGTCTCGAGGGGCTGCGCGCTGTGCTCGAGGAGGTCGGCGTCGAACTGGATGCGCCCCTTCTGCCACACGCAGATCACCGTCGAGCCCCCGAACCTGCCCCGCGCCGGAGATAAGGATCCATCGGGGCGGGGCGGGGCGGGGCGGGGCGGACGCGAAGTAGCCGATCTCGTCGCCGCGCTTGACCGCCTCGCCCACCGTCTTCGTCAGCACGATCTGCGCGGCCCGGCCCGCCCGGCCGTCGGGGGGAGCCGCGCCCTCTAGATCTCCCGCGCGCCGCCACCGCACCGAGCCGACGCAGGTCGCCCCGATGATCACGTACGCCACCTTGCCTGCGCCGGGCCCCGCCTCGGCGCGCGCCCAAGGCGGGGCGGGGCGGGGCGGGGGGGCGGACCGAAGGCGGGGGACTCGAAGAGCGCGATGTTGCGGCGGTTCTCCGTGTACACGTTCACGTCCTGCGCGGGGCCCCGCGGTCGGCCCGGGCCGGCCCCTCCGCGCGGCGCCCGGGCGGACCTGGCGGACAGCGATGGGGTTGACGGTGAAGTAGGCCCCCGGCAGCTCCTTGCACGACGCGAACTGCGCGGGGGGCTCGGGCCGGCCCCGGGGCGCCGCGGGGCGGGGCGGAGGGCCGGAGGGAGAGGGCGCACGGTGCCGTCGACGGGGCAGTGGTAGCGGTGGTAGTCCTGCGCGGCGGGGCGTCAGCGGGCGCGGCGGAGGAGAGGCGCTGCCCCGGGCGGGGGCGGGCCTGCGGGGCGAGGCGGAAGATGGCGAGGGAGCCGCCCTCGAACTCGGCGGCGAGGCCGGCGTCCCCCAGCAGCGCCCCCACCGAGAACTCCTTCCCCTGCGGGGCGTGAGCCGCCTGGGCGGCCTTGGAGCGGGGCGGGGGGGGGCGGGGCGGGGCGGGCCTTGATCCAGAGGCGTGTGGCGTCGTCGACGGTGGGGAAGGCCATCACACGCGAGTCCGCCGGCGAGACGCACGTCGCGGCGTCCTCCGGGTCCTGCCCCCGCGCACCGCGTCAAATAGGATGGGCCGGGTCGGGACGGGATGGGCGGGGGTCGCCCACCTTGACGGGGCGGACGCCGGGGCGGAGCTTGCGGTAGAAGAACTCGTTGAAGGTCGCGTACTGCGCCCCCGCCCGCCCCCGCCCGCTCAGCTCCGAGCGCCGGGGCGGCGGGCGCGCGCTGGGATCTCACCTCGGCGGGGGGCCGGTCCATCTCGTTGACGTTGAGGTCGTGGAACTTGATGAAGTCCTCGATGTACTTCACCGACCCCGCGTCGTTGTACTTCGGCCCTGCGCCCAGCGAAAGAGAGTCAGGGGAGGTGGCGGGGCTTCGGCGGGGCCGCGGGGCGGGGCGGGCGCGCCGTAGTCGATGGTCATCTTCTGCAGCGTCTCCCGCACCTTCGTCCCCTCCACCGCTGGGGCCGCCGGGCGTCAGGCGGGGCGGCGGGGCGGGGCGGCGGGGCCGGCACCGGAGCGGCCGAGCTTGGAGTGGTACATGGTGAGGAGGGGGATGCGGACGTAGGCGGGGATCTTCTCCTCCAGCAGCTGGCCCGTCTGCGCCCGCCCGCCCGCCCGCCCGCCTCGGCCCCGGGCGAGGAGAGGTGCAGCGCGGGGGCGGCTGGGGGCACCTTGCGCTCGAGGACCATGATGTTGCCCGCCTCGTTCATCTTCGCCCCGTACATCATCTTCCCGAACAGCTGCGGGGGCGGGTACGGTAAGCGGAGTGGGAGGAGGAGGGCGGGGGCGGGGGGGTGACCTTGGAGGCGAAGCCCTTGGAGGCCTGCGTCTCCGTCACGAACTGCTTCATCGCTGCGCGGCCCCCGCCGCGGCGCGTCAGACGAGGGGAGGGGAGGGTGGAGGGGGCGGGTGCGGGCACCGAAGAGGTCCTTGGCGGCGCCCTCGCCCTCCACGAAGCAGACGCCGACGTGGCACACCATCTTCGTGTCACTCGCGTCCCCAAGCTTCGCCCCTGCGCCCGCCCCGCCCCGCCCCGCCTCGCCGCCCGCCCCCTGCGCCGGGGCGGGGGGGCGGGGGCGGGGGGCGGCGGACCGCAGATGGGGCACTCGGTGAAGCGGATGAGGGCGCCGTGCTGCGAGGCGCGCCGCAGCTCCAGCAGCTCCTGCACCGAGAGCGTCGCGTCCTGGTTCTTGTCGACCTTCGAGAACTGCGGGGCGGCTCGCGTGCGAGGCGAGGCGGGGCGGGGGCGGGGGCGCGGGGTGCGCGGACCAGCACGTCGAGCTCCTCGTCGGAGAGGTCTACCCCCATCGTCGCGAACATCGCACCCAGCTCCGCGCGGTCCAGCTGAGTACGCGGTCAGCTACGGGGTCCGGCCTGGGGTCCTGTGTCCCGCACCTGCTTGTCCCCGCTCTTGTCGTACATGCTGACGAGGGTCTCCCAGAAGTACCCCTCCACGCCTGCGTACCCCGGACGTGAGCCAGTACCCCCCGCGCCGAGCGGGGTACGCCGCACCGGCGGCGTCGAGGTACTTGAAGGCCAGGTGGAGCTGGGCGACCGGCTTGTCGCTCGGCTGCGGCTGCCCCGGGGCGTCGGGCCGGCGCCTGGGGTGGAGCGGGGCGGGGCGGGGCGGGCGGGGCTGGGGTACGGCGCACGTTGCGGGAGGCGTACATGGGGACCCAGAGGTCGGCGTGTCCGGGAAGGTCGCCGAGGACACGCTGCAGGGGCAGCAGCACCGTCCCGATGAAGTCGTTCTCTGCCCCGCCGCAGCCGCCGCCGCCCCCCCCCCGTGAGCCCCGCCGCCCGCGCCGGCCCCGCCCGAGGGGGCCCGCGCGGCGCACCGGAGACAAAGTCCTTGTCGAAGATTGAGAAGACGACCGAGTACTCCCGCTGCTTCTTCAGCACGGGGCTGCCCCGCCCCGCCAGCCCCGAGTGAGCCCGCGCGCCGGGGCTGGGACCGCTGCCCGGCGCGGCGCGGCCAGGCGCGGGGCGGCGAGGCGCGGCGCGGCGCACAATTTGAAGGACTGGTTCCACTCCGGGTTGACGGTGGAGGACTTGGACTTGGTCTTGAAAGTCGCCGTGCCGAAGGCGGCGGTAACGTAGGGGTCGACCTTGCCCACCATATCCGACGCCGCAATCTCCTTCGCCCCGATGACTGCGCCCCGCCCGCGTGAGGCCCCGCCCGGTCCGAGCCCCGCGGAGTCGCGCGCAGCGGGGTTCGGGGGCCGCGGAAAGGCGGCGCTCACTCGTCACTGTCACCAGCCCCTCAAGCGCATCGCCATCTCCGTCCGACGCTGCGGGGACTGACTGGGGCGCCGCGGGCGCCGCGGGCTTGCCCTGCGCCGGGCTCGGCGCTTGAGCTGTCGAGGCCGGTTTAGCCGGTGCGGCCTGAGCCGCCGAAGGCGCCTGAGGCTTCGCGTCTGCCTGGCTGCTAGCTCCACAGCCCATGGCGGTTTTCTATTTGCGTTTGGGGTACAGCCGAGTTTGGGGCGTGGAATTCCTTCGTTCGCGAATTTGAGCGGTCGGAGCGGACCAATCGGGCCAGACGACGTCAGCGTCGGATCAGGCGCGTTTGCAGCAGCAAGGCGGGAGAGCATCAGTCTTCGTCCCAGAAGGCAGCAGCGTGCTTATCTCGAGGGCGAGGGAACCGCGTCCAGCTAGCTGCAGGCGAGTCAACCGCGACGTCTGCTCGGCAGCACGAGGCGGCGTCGTATCTGGAAACCGCACTTGCTTACAGTCGCGCTGCATCTGAGCCTGCCTGGGCCCAGGGAGCCGTCAAAGCCGGCCGCATGGCCAGCTAGCTATAGATCGCCATCCACGTATCCGCCTCCGAGCCAGCTGCAGCCCCCACAGGGGCAGCGCCTTCTGCGCATGCCATATTAGCGTTGGGAATGGTCGTCCTCAACTCGGCGCCGGCGGCGCTGACGGTGGATACCCCCGAGCCCGAGCGGGCCCGCAGGAGCAGCGGGGAGCTGGACTCGCCGGACCCCGCCTCGGGCGCCTCCTCGGCTGCGGAGCTGAGCCCGGCTGCGGCGAGGCTCAACCCGCTGATCACCCGCGTCGCACGCTCCCCCTCCACGGGCCTGAGCGCCCGCTCGACCCCGGCGGCGCCCTCCTCCATCGGCTCCAACCTCGGCCAGGACGAGAAGGAGAAGGGCGCCGCGAACGGCGGCTCGCCCGCCAATGGCTCCCCGGCCGTGCGCTCCTCGACGCCGAGCGCGCTGCCGCGCTCGGGGAGCCGCTCCCAGTCGGTGGAGCGGCCGGGCTCGGCCTCCGCCTCCAAGCAGGCCTTCGCCGCGTCGCGCACGGGGAGCCGCCTGCGGTGCGCGCCCCCGCGCTCCCCCGCCCCCGCGCGCGCCCGACGCGGCCGCGCAGCTCCTCGTCGATCGCCGTCGGGGCGGCGAGCATGCTCCACCACGTCCAGCAGGCGGAGGCGGCGGCCGCCGCCGCTTCCGCCGCCGGAGGGGAGCGCCCGGGGCGGCCGGCCTCCTTCTCGAGGGTGCGCTCGGGGTCGATCGTGGCGATGGGGCGCGACGGCTCGCCCTCGCGCGAGGGCGCCGAGGGGGGCGAGGGGCCCCAGCTCGTCCGCAAGACCATCTCCTCCTCCAGGCGCGCCCCGCCCCGGGCCCGCCCGTGTGCCTGAGCTCGCCGCGCCTGAGCTCGCTGCGCGGGGCAGCTCGTACATGCTGGGGGCGGCCAAGACCATCGTCACCCTCGAGGGCGTCGGCGACCCCGCCCTGTCCGCACCCCCTCCACTCCCCCCCCCCTCCGCCCCCCTCCCCCTCACCCCCCCCTCAGGATCACGACGCTCTCGCTGGTCGAGTCGGGCCTGGCGGCGTGCCCGGCGCTGGAGGGGTACGTGAACCTGACGGAGCTGGACCTCTCGGGCAACCGCATCACCGCCCTCCACCAGTCCCTCTTCAAGCTCGCCTCCCTCACCAGCTTCAAGGTACCCCAGCCCTCCCCCCGCCCCCTCCCCCCCTCCCCCCCCGGCCCCGGCCCACGCGCCGTGTCGCGCTCTGCCCCGCCGACTCTCCCCCGCTTCCCGCAGATCAAGAAGAATGAGCTGATAGAGCTGCCGACGAGTGCGCCGGCCCGCCGGCCCCGCACCGCCGCCGCCGCGGCCGCCCTCGCTGACGCGTATCCCTTGCCGGGGCGCAGCGATCGGGCGGCTGACGGGCCTGCAGCACATCGACGCGAGCGAGAACCGCATCCAGAACCTCCCCTCCGCCCTCGGCTGGCTCTCCGACCTCGCCGTCCGCCCCCCCCCTCCCCCCTCCCCCCCCGCCCCCCCGCCCCCCCGACGGGGCCGGGGCAGAGCCTGCGGCTGCGGAACAACAACTTCGGGGCGCTGCCGGCGGAGCTGGCGAAGTGCTCGAAGCTGCGGCTGCTGGAGGCCGGGGGCAACCCGCAGCTGATGGGCCTCCCCACCTTCGTCCTCCGCAACGCCCTCGCCATGGCCCGCCCCCGCCCCGCCCCGCCCCCTCGGGTCCAGGCGGCGGGCCCTGAGGCGGGGGCGGCAGGACTTCCTCGAGGAGACGCTCCCCCTGGAGACGATGGAGGGCTTCCGGGCCTCCCACAGGGCGCTCAACGGGCAGCTGCGCGGCGAGAAGGCGCGCGCCGCCTCCCTCGAGGAGCGCCTCAAGCAGCAGCAGGCCGAGCAGCGCGAGCTGCACGCCCGCCACGAGCGCCTCCAGGCCGAGTACAACGACCGCCTCGCCGCGCTGAGGAAGGCCGAGGAGTCGTTCGCGAAGCTGCTGGCGCAGATGCGCCCGCCCGAGTCGAACAACGGGGCGGAGGACGCGCTGCAGGGCGTCGCGTCGCTCTCCGAGAACATCGCGCGGCTGCAGGGCGCCCTGCAGGCCGAGCGGGAGCGGGGGCGGGACCTCTCGCACCACATCGAGGAGCTCGAGCGGCAGATGAAGCAGGCGGCGCGCGTGGCGGCGATGCAGGCCGAGGAGGGCGCCCCCGCCCCCGAGGGCACGGTCACCCTCGTCTTCACCGGTGCCCGCGAGCCCGCCCATCAGCCGCCTCGCGCGGGCGGCGCGCGCGGGGGGTGACGAGGGGCGGGGGCAGACATCCAGGGGTCGACGGCGCAGTGGGAGGCGAACGCCGACGTGATGGCCCGCGGCCTCAAGCAGCACAACCAGGCCCGCCCCGCCCCGCCCCGCCCCGTCCGCCTGGCCGCGTGTGCGCCCGCCTCGACCTGATGGGGCGGGGCGGGTGCAGCTGATGCGGAACTACATCAAGAACATGCGCGGCTTCGAGGTCAAGACGGGTGCGGCGGCCGCGCCCCGCCGGCCCCTCCCCGCCCCCCGGCCTCACCTTCCCCCGCAGAGGGGGACGCGTTCATGATCGCGTTCGCGACGACGCTCGAGGCCGTCAAGTTCACCCTCGCCGTCCAGGTGCGCGGCTCGCCCCCCGGCTTGTCTACCTATCTGTAGACACGCCGGGGCGCGCCGCGCGGGGCCACGGCGGCTTAGCGCTCCCTGCGGGTCAGATGGCGCTGGTGGAGGAGGGGTGGGAGGAGGCGCTGCTGGCGAACCCCGACAGCGCCATCGTCCGCGACGAGGCCGGCCAGGCCCGCCCCCGCCCCGCCCCGCCCCGTGCCGCCACTTGTCTCTCTCGGACGCCGCCGACGGGGCGGCCGGGGCGGGGGCAGATGCTGTTCCGGGGGATGCGGGTGCGCATGGGGATCCACACGGGCGAGCCGAGCTGCGAGCGCGACCCGACGACGAGGCGCATGGACTACTTCGGTGCGCGGGGCCCCGGAGGCGGCGGGGGGGCGGGTCTGAGGGCCGGCGGGTCGGGGCCAGGCCCGATGGTGAACCGGGCGGCGCGGGTGGAGGGGATCTGCCACGGCGGGCAGATCACCGTCTCCGGCTCCGCCATGAAGGTGTGCAAGGCCCCGTGCGCCCGCCCCGCCCCCGCAGCGCCTGAGGGGGCGGGGGCGGCAGCACCTGGAGGGGCACGTGAAGGAGCTGGGCGAGGAGGCCGTCTTCGAGTTCCTGGGGCCAGTCCAGCTCAAGGCGCGGCCGCCCCCTCACGCCCCACGCCCTCCTCGCTGCCCGCGCGGTCCCTGAAGCTCCTCGGGCGGCAGGGCCTGGACACGCCGGAGGACATCTACCAGATGCTGCCCAAGCCGCTCGCGAAGCGGGCCTTCCCGCCGATCAAGGGCGCGGCGAGCGTGGCGGACAGCGTCTCCCAGCAGTTCGAGGCCCTCAAGGAGAAGAACGCCGTCCTCATGTCCAAGCTCCACGACATGGAATCGTGCGCTGCGGCCCCCGCTGGACCGCCTGCGAGGGCGCGCCGTGCGACCGGGCGGCGCCGCCGCGCAGGTACACGACGGGGATGCGGGGCCAGGCGGACACGCTGGCGAGCACGCTGCGGGCGCTGGGCGCGGGGGCCGGCGGCGAGCGCGGCGCCGTGGAGATCGTGGAGGCGATGGAGCGCATGGAGGGGCTCTTCTCCCAGATCCACACGAGTGCGCCCCGCCCGGCCCAGAGGACTTTGATGCCGGCGCCGGCCGAGGCGGGGCGGGGCGGGGCGCAGTCCAGAAGGACATCGAGGAGGACCGGAAGAAGAGCCGGGCGCTGAAGGAGGACCTCTCGGCGACCGAGTCGACGGCCTTCCGCGCCCTCCGCGACGAGAACTCCCGCCTCCTCACCGAGCTCTCCACCAGGAACGCCCAGGTCCGCGCGGCCGGCCCCGGCAGGCCCCCGCCGGGGTCGATTCTGAGCGAGCGTGGGGGCGCCCGGTCGGCAGATCGAGCGGCTGAAGGAGGCGGCGGCGGATGGCCGCAAGCGCGAGGCGGCCGCCGAGGCAAAGACCTCCGCCGTCAAGCGCGAGCTCCTCAGCATGGCCCGCCGCCCCCGCTCGCCTCTCCCGCCCCGCCTCGCCTCGCCTCGTTTGAAACGGGGCGGGGCGGGCAGACGATCGACCGGGACAAGTGGAGCGCGGAGGTGGGGACCCTCGTCGACCGCCTCCGCGAGCAGAGCGAGAAGGCGCGTCCGCGTCCCCCGCGCCGGCTCGTCGGCCCGCCCGCGCTGACGGCGGCGTCGTCCAGGTCTCGGAGCTGGGGCGGCACTTCACGGAGGCCTCCACGACCGCCGCCGGCGCCTCCGCCGCCCAGCGCAAGCTGGCCCGCCCCGTCCCCCCTGTCTTCCCCGTCCTTTCCTTCGGCCCTCTGACCGCGCGGGGCGCAGGCGGAGGAGGCGGAGGCGGCGAAGCGGGCGGAGGCGCAGGCGACGAAGCAGCTGGACTACGCGAACAAGCAGCTGCGGGCGGAGACGGCCCGCGCCAACACCCTCCAGTTCCGCCTCGACGAGATCACGCGGGCGCGCCCCGCCCCGCCGCCCTCGCGCGCCCCCCCGCCTCCCGGGCTCGAGCTGAGGCCGCGTGGCGGGGGCAGAGCATGGAGCCGGCGCAGCAGCGGCTGGAGGCGGAGGTGCGGCGCCTCCACGAGGAGCTGCGCGCCCTCAGAGAGGCCCGCGAGGAGGAGACCGCCGCCCTCAAGCAGGCCCGCCCGCCCCGCCCGCCCTCGAGGCCTCCGACCCGCCTTGTCTGACTGGCGGCGCCCCGGCGTCTACTGCGAGCAGGAGGTGTCGGCGCGGGGCGAGCAGATCGTGGAGCAGCGGAAGCAGCTCGCCGACTCGTACGAGTCGAACCGCATGCTCCAGCTCCAGCAGTCCACCGCCGCCACCGTCCGCCCCGCCCGCCCGCCCGCCCGCCCCGAGACGGCGCCTGAGGCGGCGGGGCGGGGCGGGGCGCAGGAGGCGGCGCTGTGGAAGGAGCGGCACGACCAGCTCTACGCCGAGTACTCCCGCATCTCCGCCCTCGGCGCCCAGGCCGAGAGCATGCGAGCCAAGGTGCCCCCGCCCGCCGCGTCGCCGAGGGCAGGGCGTGGCGGGCGGGCGCTGAGGGCGGGGCGGGGGCGCAGCTGCAGAGCGAGCGGGGCCAGCTCACCGACGCGCTCGACCACACCCGCCAGGTGCCCCCCCCCCCCCCCTCTCTCCTTTCTTCCTCTCCCCTCCGCGTTGAGCCGGGGCGCAGGCGGTGCGGGCGGCGGTGCTGGAGCGGGAGGCGGGGCGGGTCAAGCTCGAGGGCGTCTCCTCCGAGATGCGCGCCCTCGCCGACCGCCTCCAGGCCCGCCCGCCCGCCCCCGCCCTGCCTCCTCCTCTCCCTTATGCTCTTGCAGGGGGCGATGGACGAGCGGGACAAGTGGCTGGGGGCGACGGAGCGGGCGCAGGCGGAGCTCGTCGACGCGCACGAGCGGCTGCGGCGCGAGGCCGCCCGCGCCGACGAGGAGCGCGCCCGCGCCGACCGCCTCCAGACCGACCTCGCCGCCTCCGCCGTCCGCACCCTCCCCCCCCCCCCCCCCCCCCCCCCCCGCCTCGAATCGAAGTGCGCCCTCGGAAGCTCACTCTCTCTCCTCCACGCCGCAGGCGCTCGCGAACTGGGAGTACGGGAAGACCCCCGCGAAGGCTCGCGCACGCGCCATCCCCTCCCTCTGTGGTTCGATAACCGTGCATGCGCAGGAGGCGGTGTCGGCGAAGCTCGCGCTCATCGGGGAGCTGAAGACGGCGCTCATGGCCGCCTTCAAGGCCCCCACCCCGCCCCCCTACGTCTCCGCCCCGGGCGCACCCGGTCCGCACCCCATCCCCCCCCTCACCCGGCTCAGCTGAGCGGGGGGGGTATGCAGCGCTCTTCGCGGAGCTGATGACGATCCTGGGGCGCTACCTCACCGCCTCGGAGCGCATGGTGCGCCCCGCGGCTCCGGCTCCGGGCGCTTCGAGGGGCTCAGGCGCCCGCAGCACATGGGCATCCCGCGGGTCTTCTACAACGGGCCGGGCTCCGGCGCGGACACCAGCGTCGGCTCCGCAGGCGGCGGCGAGGCCGGCGCGGGAGGGGCGCCCCACGGGCAGCTCGCCCGCTCGGGCTCTCTCGCCCGCTCTGGGTCGACCGTCGGCGCCGGCGCCGGCGGGGCGGGCCAGCGGCAGGCGTCGCCCCTGCGCAAGTCCTCCTCCATCATCGCCCGCCGCCCCTCCATCTCTTAGCCCCCGTGCAGGCGCGCCTCTTTGTAGTTAGCGCCTCAATATGTCTTAGCCCCCGTGCCGTGCGCCCCCTTTGTACATGTCGGCGTTCTTTAGGTAGTCACGCGACGTCGACCCTGAAGCTGCTACTCTTGTCAACTATTGTCGCGTACGTGCGTCGCTGGTAATTATTATTCTCTGTGGTCGTAATCAGATGTACAAGTCTAGATCTGAGGGTCCCGCCTGAACTTCGGAAACAAATTGCTCGGATAGGTCCGGACAGGCAGCAAGGGGGTCCGCGTGCCACATGCACGCGCATGTACATGTGTTTTCTCTGTCCAGTTTTCCATGTACGCGTGCACGTGCGGAGGGTCCGGACGTCGACAGCGAAAAATATGTTTGATCATGATGGCACATGACGTCGACCAATTACGTATACGTATACTGATCATGACTCAGTCCCGCGCAATGCATGTCTCGTAAGCTTGTTCAACGGTTATAATTACCTCCCTGGAAAAGAAATGTCGCAAGAAATGGCGAGGCATCCAGACGTATTAATTATAATTAATTAACAGTGTCTTGCATTAAATCTGCCTGTAGCTCTGGGCTTATGATCACCCGGTGACCCTGCATGCGCACAACTTGGCAAACTCAAGCGACGCTGACAGTATAAGGCATTCAGTATTAATTATCAGTTCGCGATCGATCAGTCATACATACGTATATATACCGGAATGTGATCGTAAAGGGGCACTGTTGAAACACCCCCCCCCCCCCCTATCTCACCGCCCTCGGCCTCCGGTCCACGCCGTGTGACGTGCACTCCACCGAAATTGACATGATGATGTGTTCGGTCAGTCGACGCCTTGATTTATTCGAATTCAACGATCCGCAACGTGCACGTGCGAGCTGCGGCAATTGCAAGCGTACACTCCGATTCTACTTCCTCCTCCGATCCGCCCTCCCTTCCCCCCTCGAGCTCCTCGGTCTCTGCCCCGCTTCAGAGTGTCGGCGAGACTGTCCTCTTTTCCGTTTCCCCATCATTAATATTCCGGCTCCCTGAAGGGCCCCGGCGGCGAATCCCACGAGCGCCAGGAAGCGAGACAGGACCCGCAGGTGGGGTATCTAATATATTATGGAGGAGGTACTGTAGGTGAAAGGGGTCCGCAGTGTCGTCGCGCCCGTCGTCACCGCCGCCGTCACCACCACAGGGGCGCAGACCTGCGCCCCCCCTCCCCCCCCCCCCCCCCCCCCCCCCCCCGGACCGCCTCGCTAGCCTTTGTAAAGCGAGTCCCTGCGGAGCAGGAGTGGCCTTGGGTCTTGGGGTTTCTCAAGGGGTGAGGGTGGCCGCTCTTTGTTTTAAAACGGGGCCCGCAACCGCGCGCGGTTACTGTTGAGAGGACTACGTATACGCCGCCTAGTAGCTTCTAGCTTGGTCTAGCAAGCGCCAGCGACACGTATACGCGTACGTATACGCCGATAGCTAGGCTTCGTCGTATAGCAACGCCGGCGCATGCTGGCGCGGCCGCGGCGCCGGCGTCGATATCGATCGATATCGCGACGTCGATCGCGACGTCGGCGCCCGGCGCCGGCGCTGCGCATGCTAGCTAAAGCGCTGGCGCTCGATCGTTAACGTTGATCGCGATCGTTTGCGAAGCGACGCGCGGCGATTCCGCCGGCGAAGCGCCTAGTGACTCCAGCCTTCCAGCCGGGTACAGAGGCTCTTTGCAATTTCCATCGGCGAAGGGGAAGCAAGCTGGAACCAATGACAATCGCGCTTGTCCGTGAATGGGTGAATTGACTTTTTGTGCCAATGGCGATCGGGCTTGACGCGAACAATTTCGTTCGTACGTCCTGTTAGTGCCCATTAGAGGCCTCTCATTGAAAAACCGCCTCGGCCATCGTGTTCCCTAGGGTCGAAAATGGGTACCTAGGTCCAAAAATTTTCACCTGAATCGCATTTTGAATCCACGGACAGGACAGGCACAGACCTAAGGGCCTCTCCTTTCCCCAAGGCCGATTTCAGCTCGCGATCAGGATGCCGTGCCCCGAGGGGTCGACATGGAGAAAGTGATATGTGGCTATGAAATCGCGATATATGAGAAATTGAGGCAATAGAATCATCGATGCTTCAAATATCAAAGCTCCTGAAACCTCAAGAAAAGCCTCTGTTATAATTATTCGAAGCCTCTGGATCCTATGGCTCTCTGAATCGAAGCCTGCAGCTGCGGCTTTCACAACAACACATGCGTGGCTGCAATTTATTCTAGATCTGAGCTGTTCGGCCGGAGCTAATTAATTTACAGGTATACCACTCCAGCTTTGCGTTTGTTGTCCTTCTCGTAGAGGTCCTGCATGCGCATGCTCGCTTGCGGCCTGGCGCCCCGGCGGTCGCGGGCGTAACGGGCTCTCGATCGCGAACCTGGAAGAGCTGCTGCTTGATGAGGTCCAGGCGCCCCGTGTTCTGGAACGCCTCCGCCTGCTCCTCGGACAGAAGCTGCAAGCGGAGACCAACCGGGACCGCATTTAGTGCGAAACCAGGAGAAATGGGATTTGGGGAAACTAAAAATTGAAGCCCAAGAGCGATCCGCGCACCATAGGGCCGTGGCCCGTGTAGAGAATGATACCAACGTTGCGCATGCGACGCCAGACAATCTGGCGATGCATATGGTGATACGGGTGTCGGAAATAGCAATCACGCCGACATAAACGTGCGTGGCGGCGTGCGCATGCGTGGCGTGACGTAAATTTGGAGCGCACGTAGATCGAGTGGCGCTCGGCGCGGATCGTGTTGAGGAAGAGCAGGCAGGTGATGACGAGGTTGATGAGGCTCGCCGCCTCCGCCATCACCGGCGCGGCCGACTGCGTCGCGAGGGCTTGACCCGGCCGCGATCTGCTTTAGATCGGTAATAGCTATAGCGCACCTGCGCTGGGTCGTGCTCGATGGCGAGGAGAAGGGAGAGCACAGTCACGTGAGACGCGCAGCTCAGCGCCTGCGAGAGAGCACGATTAGTGGGCGGCGACCGCGAGAAGCTTGTACTCACCTGGACGAAGTTCTCGAGCAGCTCGACGTGGGGAAGCCAGACGAGCAGGAGCACCACCTCGAGCGCGTCGACCCCGATGAGCACGCCAAGCTGCGCCTGCGCCAGTACGTGAATGCGCATGCATGCTGTGCACGTGGATTCAACCGTCTTCCAGTTCAAAGGTATTAAGCCGTTCAAGCGAGATCTACTAACCTTCATGATTCCGTCCAGCGGATCGCTAAGCAATCCGATGGCGAGCCCCGATACCAGCTTTCGCAGCAGGCCCCACCTGCACGTCGTGAGCCCGAAATTGGCAGCACTAGCGTCTACGAAATGGCGGCCAAACGAACTGTCCGAACAAAACCCCGCAAACGGAGTGCTTGAAGCCAGCATACCTACAGCGGATTTAACGTTAGTGCGAACGCATAACAATTTGGATAGATCGGAATAGCGCACAGGGGTGAGTACGTCTGGCCCCAGTTGGCAATTGGCCAGAAGACCTTGCCTCCACGGCCCAGCTCTTCAGTTTGCCTTTCCGCGTTCAGCCTCCAGAAACCATCTGCACATATGCATGAACAGAAAACAGAACCCGAGGTAAATAACAATAAGATGCGTATACCTCTAAATTCAAGCATCCGGAGGAGTCTTGAGGAAATGTTGCGTGCTCTCTCTCCTTTGGAAGCCTTCGCGCTCGCTGGAGGCCTAGGGCGTATTCCCGCGATGGCGTGGGATGCTTCAAGCTCAGCATCCAGGTTTTCGAATCGCGTGTACAGAACCTGTACAAGTAGGCACTCGCAGCTTAATATTTTATCAGTCGAGCATTCATAATTTTTCATGTTTATACTACTAGAAAGCACGTCGGGCATTTAGATCCCATTTGTATCCGGAGCATCGACAAAACCCGAACCTCTTTCTTCTCAAGCAGCCGCTTCGCGACGAGGACCACGGACGCGACGAGCAGGCCGCCCGACACGGCCGCGAGCATTACGGCGCCGACCAGGCGCCACGCTTGCGAGGAGCCCATGAGGTCCCGCGCAGCGAAGGCAGCGGCAATCGCGAAACCTGATCATGAGCCCGGCGTCTCAAACGGGCGATATCGATGAAAGCGACTGAATACTTCGTGGGGGCACCCTCGTAGTTGTACATAAGCACCAAGAACTGGGGCTTGAGGAACCTGATCACGCGTATGCGTTAGAGTCGCTTAAGCTTGCGGCCGAAGACTCTTAAATAAAGTGCGCCACTCGCCAGAGTATGGTGGGCATGTGAACAAGCCCGAGGGCTTTCTTGCAGAACTGCACGCACAGGAGCTGCAGGAGCGTAATCTGCGCGAATGTCAGCGCAAAGTGGATGTAGCTATATAATGAAAGGGGGACCCCGATCATCCAGACTGCGAGGTAGAAGAGGGACTGCTGGAGGAGAGTCCCGCACTTGCGGACGTCCGCGTCGCAGCCGGTGCTCCACGGCAAAGGGAAGAAGCCCAGCATCCACCCGAGGCCGTCCACCGAGTCTGCAATAATTGATTTTTACGTCCATTCAATATTCGAATTCAACGATTTGTGGGGCGTGTTCTAGATCTGCGCATGCAGCAGCGCGCACCCCGGTACTCGCGCGGCATGGTCGCGTTCGAGTTCAGGTTTAATCCGAGGTACGCAGTCATCGCCATGAACTGGGCCTGTGAGAGAATTCGATTGTAAATTGTAAATGGCAATTCGCAATGAATTTTCTGACTGACATGGTCGACGATGCCCTGCAGATTTGAAGGGCTTGTGACGATCAGGGCGCCCACGGCTGAGGCCGCCGAAGAGAGCACGCCTGATGCTGTCGCGACTCCGGATGCCACTCTGCAAGCCCTCGTCGCTTTAGAATTCGAATCGCTATATATATGCACACGCATAGCTATTAAAGTGTGGCACACCCGATTGGAGAGCCAATTGTTGCAGCAGTGCCAGCGAGCACTCCCGTGCCGACAGTGGCCGCGGCAGTCCCAGCGGACGTTGCGGCCGATGCGCTGAATGTGCGTGAGAATGCCGATTGCAAGGGCGGCAAAACAGAGTACAGAGCGCACGCAGCAGCCGACGTCATAGCCCCCGCAACGCTTGCGGCTGCAGATCTGTGGGTACCGGTGGGGCATACGCATGCATGAGCTCGAGTGTCAATAAAACCTCATCGTACGCACGCTGCGACGCTTGAACCTCTGTGCCGCAGTACATGCGCGAGCAATCGCGACTGTTAGTCAGGCCGAGTACACCGTGGCACTGGTGCTACGGTACCGCAGGCGTGCGGCTGAAAAGCAGCATACATGCATGTACTCACACGGCGGCGGCAGATACTCCTGTGTAGCTTTTGCTGACATCGGGAGCCGTCGCAACGAATGACGAGCTCACAGTGGTGCTAGTCACTGCAGCTGGAGCTGGTACCGGAGCTGGGGCCGGCGCCTGCCATTGAAATGCCTGCGAGTGTAAATTGAAGAATGCTCTAGATTAGATACGAAGTGCAAAAGACATATTCCAAAGCCGAAGTAAAAATAGATATCGAGATTAGGGTCAACTGCAATGCTTTCGCGCACATTTCGGAGGACGAGAGTTGAAAAAGCTCCATTCGGACTTGCAATTTGCAGGTCGTATGGGGTGTTCGATGCAAACCGTGCTCTCGTCTGGAGAACAACACGACGGTTCGCCGCCGTTTGAACGGCTATCGGTGGAGCAACTGCATTAAATGGAATGCGACGTGAGAACAAATCCATACTCGGTTTTCTCTTGAATCTCTTCAACGTCGACGTCGCGCGCACCAAATTCTATGACCTCGCTCGATACTATTTTCGGATTCGTTGCCTCCAAACGCTCGCCAGATGAAGAAGAGCTAATATACAATTCGATTGGCTCTCCGACCTGACTCAAGATCGTTCAATGATTTAAATTCAAAGCAGCTCGTGATGTCGCATGCGCACTGGGAAGGACGACCCCCGAATAGTGACAGTCCCTCCAGCCTGCGCAGGCAGTCCTCCTCGAACCCACGAATCGAAGGCATTATAACTAAATATACAATTCGAATTCGCGCTTACGTCTGACACTGTCTCTGGAGACTGCAAACTGGCCGCAACGCTCCCCTCTTTTGACTTGACAACCGCAAGGACATCAGCAGAGCCGACGCGGAATACAGACAACCGAGGCTGCCGTCAGGTCGACGTCCGCATGCAGTTATAAATTAGCTATGCGCACTCGAAATCGACTTTACTTTATTTCTAAGTCGCACCAGGACAGGTGGATCGCAAGGTTCTTTGTAGGAGTTCCAGCATCTCGACAGGTTGGCCCATACGAAGGTCAGCAGCCGCACATGACCGATCCGTCCCGCTCCATCAGGTTTCTCCGGAGAGCCGTCCGCAAGTAAAATGTACGCCGTGAGATTAAAGGCGTCCTGATGCACGCGTACGTTTGCAGATTAGGCCGGGGCCTAGACCTACACGGCGTGCTCATATGCATACCTTATTACTGGCCATAGGCTTCTTGACAAGAGAAACCGACACCGGGTACTCCCCCGCGAGGGGGTTCGTGTTTAGGTTGGGTCGAAGCGGAAGGCGAGGCATGCTCTTCGAATCCAAGTTGATCGGAAGCGCGTCCCCGACCCTCCAGAAGTAACTGCTCGTGTACGGATAGTATACATCCTCGTCTCCAATGCGTCCTCGCATGTGTGTCGCGTTGAAGTCGCTCTCGTAGTCTCGCACACTAAACAGGCGCCAGTCATAGGCGTTGTCATATATGTTGGTTCTGCCAGCATAACCGAATCCAGCCGTAACGAACGACACCCCTGCGAGTGCACGAAAAGAGTCGAGGGGTAGCTCTTCGACGTCTCCGGATCCGTAGCGGTTGTACGTCATCCGGTAACAGTGGCGCAGCTCGTCTGTGTACGGCACTCCGAAGAACACAGGAAAATTAACGATAGAGCTGTAAAATATATTGTCGACGTCGACGTCCAAAGAGATGTTGAACACCTCTTTTACGGTGCGGCTTCTTCGTCCATACCCGCCGATACCGGCGCCCCACCACGGGTTTTGGACGTATTCGCTCTGTCCAAAAACAATGTCGAGAGTTGCGACGTCGACGGTGAGGATTGCGGATTGAGTCGAGGTCAAGAACCGGGTTGAGTTGTAAGGCTCCGTGATTGGGAAGAAGACGTGAATGTACGACGTCTGGAAACCCGAATCCCATCCTCGGCCGAAATGAAATGAGTACCACCGCGTGGTCTCAGGTCGCTCAGAGTAAGCAAGCATAACTGATTAGAGATCATGATTGCGTCATCGAGAAAAATGGAACATTCAAATGCACAGGGCGCACCGTTGGAGCATTGCTCAATATAAGGTCGAACGCGATATCCTGACCCGTCACTGTTCACGGGCACGGTATTAAAGACGGTCGTCACATTGCCTCCAAAATGAATTGATTGCGTGGCGTTCGTGTACAAGCCGCGTTCAGGATTCTGGACTCCATAAGCCCGGAACCAGTTCAGTGGCTTCGACAATGGATCTATATACGAAGCCGGCGTCCGCCTCAGTCTGACGCTCAACGCAGTAAACCTTGAAAAGGAGAAGTTTGCGAGCTCGAGTTCCAGCAAATAGGCGATGGAATGCGAGTCCGCGGTATTCACAACCAGCCCCACCCCTCCAGACACAACCGTGTACGTTGTCGAAGTATGTCCGGCGGGCACGACCTGCTCGAAATTCACGATATATATTAGATGCGTATATAGCAGCACAATTGCAACAATCTGAATTATAATGCATACACGCACCTGTGTTACGAAGAACGCAGTCCCCTCCAGTTCAGCGAGAATGCCGTAAGGCGACAGCAGGTGCGAGGGCAGTGTCTCATCCCGCTGTAGCAAGTACTCCTCGAGAGCCTCTGTGCTCGACACGTTTGCTGGAACCAGCTTTGCGATTACGTCCCAGACGAACGCGACGCGCGTGATGGACAGCGAAGAGAGGTCCACGAGGACGGCGCCGTCCGTGCGCTGCATTGCTGACGGGGGAACACTCGTTCGGATGACTAAACGCAGAATGTCATGATCAGTCATCCGAAGATCTAGCTATATATATAGCTATGAGAAATAAGTATGATATAATATTAATATTACGGCCCCTACCTTCTGCAGACACGTTCAAAGAGCGACCGATCTCCGTGCCAAAGACAGCAGCGCCGCGTGTTGACACGATTGCGGCGCACCCACCCCCAGGGACGTTCGTATAATAGATGGGGTTCCCGGGCACGATCTTTGTCCCAGCCAAGCCGAAACCAGTCTCTGATTGCGGCCGAGGACCGAAGCCAAACGCGACCGACGTCCGGTTTCCAGCGGTAGCAATGGGGGCATGGGACACGTTAAACCCGCGGTAGTTGGAATTCGAAGTTGTGTTCTGCAGACTGCTGTTCGCGCTGCTGAGGGCTGCAGGGTAGAGGCGGAGGGAGCCGTTGCCTGCGTGGTTGCCGTAGCCAA
This sequence comes from Cyanophora paradoxa, assembly GCA_004431415.1. NCBI lineage: Eukaryota > Glaucocystophyceae > Cyanophorales > Cyanophoraceae > Cyanophora > Cyanophora paradoxa. The sequence continues at coordinate 110,211 of QPMI01000643.1, forward strand.
CGACGATTGCACCACCGGGAATGCCGCACGACTCCGGGGCCGGCGCGAGAAACTGGACGAAGGTGCCCGGGTCGCAGCCAGCAAGAATGTCAAACGAGTAGTCGGGGTCAACGAGGAGCCGCTGTGACACGCCCGTAGGAAGTGGAAACCGGCGCAGGAAGAGATGGCCACTCGACTGATTCGAGGCGTCGTAGCTCGCGAAGTAGCCTGGTTCGTTCATGACCATGAGCTGCTCAATGTACCAGCCGCTCATGGTATAATTATATATAATTATAATGATCGTACCGAAATCGCTAGACGCAGTAAACAGTTGCGATTTGTCGGCGCCCTGTGCAAGTAGAGCATCATAATAATCAGTCGGATCTCCAATGAGCTCGGCCGCCCCGGCGCCCGACTCGGACGGCCGCCGGGCGCGGACCGCACCTCGGAAGGAAACGTGCCGTTGGGGGTGAAACCTGTGGGCTGGTAGAGAAGGTCTGACAAGAGAGGATCGCCGTCCGCGGAGGAGTTCGTGACGAGTGTGTTCTTCCGGAAGTACACGTATGTTCCTTTCAAAATTGCACGCATCACGCATTGCAATACTGTCAGTTGAGTTTGGGCGGGGTGTGGCGCGGCTGCGAAATCATCACTGAGTCAAGATCATCACCTTCCAAGCGGCTGCCGTCGTCGCTGAAGACAATCTGACCTAGGCACACGTATTCAGCCGCATTGCCGTATTAACATTGTCAACGTTGACGTTGTCTGACCATTTCCGATTTCCAATTGCGATAGTGCGCACGGGAGAAGAGCCATCGCCAGAATGCATAAACTGATCTTGAGGCCTATTAGGTGCGCGCGCGGGGTTGACATTGCGAGCGCGACCGGCCGCGACCGGCCGGGGCAGCTTTCTGGATCCATCATGTGCATGTTGACGATTGCAACTTGGCAAGCTGCAATTGCGATTGACGTTCCCGCGCTCCAGCCGCAGGAGGAAGTACTAGTACAAGTGCGCGCGCGTGCACACGTGCGCGCGCGCGTTTTCGAGAGCTAGCGCTAGCTATATAGCTAGCTGCAGTCTAGCGCTAGCGCTGCAGCTGTGAACCTATAGCTAGCTATAGGCTGCTATCCGGCCAGGGGCTAGCTAGCGTTACTACTCGGCGCGCGGACGCCGGCCTGGAAGGCTGGAACTGCCAGTGCGCACTGCGCCAGTGCGCACTGCACTAGTACTGCCACAGTGCCACTGCCTGCAGTGCAGCCTGCAGGCTGCAGCCTCAGCCTGGCACTGCTGGGCCAGTGCTGGCAGCTGCGCATGCCAGTCTGCGCATATGCATGCACTGCGATGCAGCCTGATGCAGGCTCACTGGCTCACTGAGTCAGAGCCTCTAACTTGCTCTGCCAGTCTGGCAAGCAAGACAGCAGCGCAGACTGCGCAGTGCGCACTGCAGTGGGAGCATCTGCTGCCACTGCAGTCTGCACTGACTCTGCAGACTCAGTGCAGAGTCGACGCGTACGTCTGCTGCGGTCTGCAGTCTCAGAGTCTGCAGCAGTGCAGGCCACTGCAGTGCAGTCTGCAGGGCACTGCAGGCTCACTGAGTCAGCGGCTGTGCAGGCCGGCGCCCCCGTAGTAGGGGCCCGTACTACTGGGCCCGTAGTGCCGCAGTGCATGCGCAGCTGCGCCGCCTGCGCGCGCGAAGCGATTCCAAGACTAAATCCAAGTTCATGAATCATGGCCATGGTCAAGCGAATTCGAAGCGGCTGGCCGATCCGCCGGACCGGGGTACAGCGCGCGCATACCAGAATAGCCAATCAGAATAATCGGTCACCTGATCCCCAGAATAATAATTAAAGATGTGTGTACCCCGTGTACGTATATGTGTGCGGGCCGCACGGCCCGCTCCGGGGCCCGGGCCAGGCCGGCGGCGGCCCCGGGCCCCAGTACCGTACACCGGTGCAGTACTAGTGTTGGGTAAAGTTTATTCCCCCAAAATTGCCCTGAAAACTTTCTGCAATTTTTTTTTTGGTGAATTACCGGCCACAGTCTCTAGACACCAGCACTGCGGGGGCTGCCCAGGGGGCATAAAGACAAAAAAGCAAAATAACTAAGACAAGAGCACGAAGAAAGATAAGACAAAGAGCCAAAATCGACAATAAAAAAGGAAAGACACAGAGCTCGAGACAGATCGATTGCGAGAAGAGACGATAAATCGAGCAGATCTAGGGACAGAGGATAACTTTTTTTTGAGTTTTCCGTAGTTTATTAGGGGACAGAGCCCCTGGTACACAAAAAACATCGTTTTCTGTCTACCCTAGGCCTAGGTCTACCCTAGGCCAACTAATATACTTTAGCCTAGTCTACTCCCCACTATTGGGTCTCCGACTAGGCGCCCCAAGGGCTATACCCTATTGCGAGCCCCGCCCCCTCTACCCTTGAGGCGGCTCTCTCGGAGCCTCCCCCCCGCGACGGGCCAGGGCCGGTCACGATGGGGTGGGGTAGAGAGGTGGCAGGGGGCTGGGGCCGGGGAGATTGTTGGGCTGGCAGGCTCAGGGTTTAAAGCCAAGCGGCGAGATCCCAAAGATGAGAAGAGAGAGGAGGAGATCTCCGCGGTGGTACCTCACGTGTTCCCGTGCAGGACAGAGGAGCGGGCGTGGAAGGCGGTGGAGGTGGCGGTGTCGGTGGAGCGACAGGGAACAGATGGGACAGGTTGCTGGAGGGGCGAGATGGGGAGGGTGGAGCTGGAGAGCCCGTTTCGAGAAGAGGAAGGGTGGAGGAGGGGAGGGTGCGGGGAGGAGGCTGGGGTGAGGGCCGGGCCTCTTCGGTGGGGAGGGCGGGGCGGCGGCCGGTCTTGTGGGGAGGCCGGTCTTGAGGTTCGGGAAGAGGCTCGGGCACAGCTGATGCGGCTGCGGACGACGCTCCATCCCGCCGCTGGGCGTGACCATGAGCAGCAGCAGGGGTGACGGAAGCTGCTGCAGCTGTTCTAGATCTGCGGGGGCGAGGTCCGGGTCCGGAATTATTGCCTCGGGCTGCACGGAATCCCGCCGACTCTTGAATTTCTCGAAGGAGGCGCGGGCGTCGCGTCCGCACTGTTGCCGTGCCGTCGGCTTGTGCCACTGGTGTGTCAGGCGGGGGCACTTGCGTTGGCGGGCTGTCCTTTGGACTCTGGGGCCTAGCTATAGAGGTGTCGCTGACGGCCGACGGGCGCGGGCGGGGTTGGAAGAAGGTGCGGATGTCTGCTCGCGAGTTCCGGGCCGCAGGCCTTGGGGTAGGCTGCGCGCTCAGCGGGGGCCGGTATTGGGGTTCCGGTGCGGGCGTGACTATTTTGGGCCTGGATGGGCCTGCAATGGCTTCATCTTGGGGGGCGCGGTCTGTCTCGCTGGTTTTGGGGGGCGACACTGGAGCGGTACATTTTCCTTTGCGTTTGTGCTGCGCCAGGGCTTCGGGGGAGGCAGCAGCGTAACCGCACCGGCAGCTGAGGGGGGCATCCCGTGGCAGTTCTCCCGGGGCCAGCGCAGCCACCGGTATTGCCCGGGGCTGCTCGGGCTGGGAGGCGGTGCTCGTGGGCGCCTCCGTATCCAAGGCCTGCGAGCCTAGAATCCGAGAAAGAATGAGGCCGCGCCAGGTGGCGCAGTTAGACACAGTGCCCGTGAAGGAGGGTGTGTAGGCCGTGGGGTCATGTTCCAGAGCACGGACAAGTATTTCGGCGAAGGCACAGACGAAAATCCCGCAGTTGAAGCGATCGTTTTGGGCCGGGATGGGGAATCGGGTGGCTGAGGGGAGGGGCCAGGTGAGAGCGTCGTCGGCGCCGGTCGAGGAGCCTAGGGCTGCGCATTCGCGCTCCATGTTGAGCCATTTTAGGAGGGGCAGGAGTTGACGGCGGGCCTCTTCGGGGCCCGGGAGATTGTATCCATCGTATAGTTCAGCACGGCGAGCACGGAGATGGAGGGCTGCAAGGATCCAGTGGCCCGGGGTGTGGATAGGGAAGAGTAATAGGTCATAGTCAAAGACATTAATTCCGCGCCCAGCGGTGCGACGGCGCAGGCGGGCGCTGCCCGCCGGCGTTATTGTCTGGGGAATAGCGGCGTAGAAAGTGTGCGGGAAAAGTAAGACGCGTCGGCGAGGGTTAATTTCTCCGCTCGCAAGAAGGTTTAGTCGGGCAAGGTAGTAGTTGATGACGTCGGCGTTCACCCAGGACGAGCCGTTCAGCGTGGCTAGGTCATGGAGCGATACGGAGGCACTGCCAAACAGTGCAGCGGGGCCGCTGCGGGCTGCCGGGAGCTCTCGGACTGCGCTGTTGGGTAGAGCGCGGGTAGGGGAGCGGCGTACTTGGGCCCAGGCGGCACGTAATGCAGGTGGGGACGGCGGAGCCGGCCACCCTGCATTACTGGCATTAATATTGGTGATGCTGTTAGCAGCTGCCGGCCTAGCTACAGGTCTAGGTCTCGGGCTCGAGCTCGGGGCGGCGGTAGGGGGCACCGGCGTTGCGGGTATCGCTGTTGTAGGGGGGGCCGTGGCCGGCCACGGTGCTGGGGGAGCAGCGCGGGTTCGAGAGCGGCGCGACTGGCTGACTAATTGTAGGTCTGATGAGAGGGTGAGCTGGCCGTTGGGTATCCGTCGACGCGGGGCCGGGGCCACCACGGTCGAGGGGCTCGTGGGCTCATCCCTAATCCTGGCTGGCATCGACCTCGCCGGTGAGGGCTCAGCAGGGCGCGAGGGTCGAGGTGCATGAGTTTGGCGGCGAGTAATCCCGTGTCGGCGTTGCCAGGACTGGACTTCGCTATTGCGAGCCTTCCAGATTGCTTGGGTGTAGTCTATGATGGTGGCCATAATTGCGTTGGCGCATTTAAGCGCCGCCGGTCTACGTACATCTAAGTAAATCAGGGCAGGGATGAGGCTACGAGGAAGGAGGAGCCTGACGGTGTGGCGGGGAGAATCGCAGGCAAGGTCGGCGAAGAGTTTGCTGCCGAGGCTTTGCCACTGATCGGGCAGGCCATAGAGTGGCTGCGTGAGGTGCGAAGGAAGGGGGCCCGGCCGTTGGCGCTGACGCTCTGACCATCCCCAGTTTGCATCGTCAGCCAGTGCAAAGGCCGGGAACAGTTGGCGCAGCAACAGTCCGTCCTGGCGCAGGGCCGGGGGCAGCTTGTAGGCTGGGTCGCCAGCTGCAGCCGCATCGACTGCAGTTTTTAGGCGTTGAGACGATATGGTTTCGTACAATAGGTTGAATATCTTAGTTTGGGCTTCGATACGGAGGGTGCGTGTTGCTGGCAGAGACCAAAGGCGTGGTCGTGGGTTTCAGGCGTCCCGCTAACGATAGGGGGGGCCGCGGTGCCTGGCGTGCGTCTCGTGCGGCCGGGTCGCCGTTGGGGCCGTTCCGGATCCCACCGTCTTCCTCGGGGTCGGACGCAGGCGGCTGCCATGGCGGGGCTGGGGTGGGCCGGCCGTCTGGGCCTAGCACGGACGCGCAGCCTGCGCGAACACAGAGTCCATTTGGATTTATTGCACTATAGAGATGGGGAGCGTCCCGGGCACGTTCACCCATGAGGGGTGCGAGTCCGGAGCTGAATTTCGTGATTTGAGCAAGCCTCGCATTCAGGGGGTGCGATGCATCGCGGGAGAGCCCTTTCTTGCGGTATTCGCGGGCGAGGCGCGCACGGTCGACCGGACTGCCCAAATGGCATTTTTCGGTTGCAAGGAGACGGGAGAAGTTCCGAAATTCGCACGTATTTTTTACGTGTGCTCGCGGGTCAGACTCAACTCTGTAAACTCTACGAGTGTCGTAGTTCTCGTTCCAGCAGCGCGGGGGCGAAAAGAGTAGGACCATGTCAAATCCGCCAGGGGAAAGACCGGCTCCCGGCGGGCGTGCCACGCGCGTTTTGATGCAACTGTTGCGGCCGGGGACGGGTCTTCGGGGTCAGATTGCCAGGCTGCTTCCTCAGGGTCAGCCCAGGAAGAAAGTTCCCGGCCGTCGAGTGCCTGCCGGGAGAGGTCTGCGCTGGGGTGCAGAGCCAGTGCCGCAGCGGCGAGGCGGTCGGCTCGTGCGTTGTCCCGATCAAATGCACGGTTTGGAACCCGTTCTTCTTCCACCAGCAGGGGCAGGCTTGGTAGTCCTGGTGTATGCTGACCTAGCGCAGCCCGGGCTTCGCGCCGCCTCTGTCGTTCTGCTCGCCTGGAGGCACGAGACGCTTGCTGCATTTGGTGGACGGCTCGGCGGGCGTTCCGACGGTGGATGTGGGCAGTGCCCGCGCGAAGGTGCTCGGAGATATAGTTGTAGGCGCCGGTTAGCGGGTTCGCGCGCCCTTCGTATACTCCCGTGCCGGGGCCATATTGAGCTATCAGTTCCGCCTCCGTAGGTTCGGGAGCGACCGGGTCTCGGTCAGAGAGGTAGGATTCGTATGAGTCTGCGTCTGATTCCGAGTCGTGGTCGGCCACTTCAGCGGGGCGGCAGCCGGGCGCGGGCGGCGCCGAGTTATATATTCTTTCTGGTGGGCTTTGACTTTGACAAGACGTTCTTCGTATAGCATTCTGTCGGGTGCCACGGCCCTTGCTAGTGCAAGCCGGATGCACTGCACCTCAGCATACGCTTTAAGGTGATGGGAGTACGAGGCTCGAATGCAGCTGCGAAGGGTGGCGGTGGCGCGATGCGAGACGTACTTGGAATAGTCCGCCATTGCAGTGAAGCTGTCAGTTTTCACTGTGCAGCCTTCGGGAGAGAGCAGCAGGGCGGACAGGACGGCGAGGAGCTCGCCTTTGTTATTGTTCACTGTGCCAGGACACGGGGCCACGAAAAAGTCGCTGCCGTCGGTCGGGATGGCGTCTGCAAGGCCGCGAAGTTTCGCCACCTGGTCAGTATCGACGCCGGTTGTGCCCAGCCGGTCAGCTAGTGCGTGAATTTGTTGACGGAGGGCTATCCCTCGCTGCGTGCGGGCAGCTTCGTCAGCTAGTGAGGCCGGGTTGCTCTCACGGGGCCAGACGCCAGCGTAGGCCGTGAGTGCAGCTTCTGAGGCGGCGTCCATGGTACTGGCATCCGTGGCTGCGAGTCGGCGCTCGCGGTCGAGCGGGAGGGAGGTGCGGCCGAGCTCCGCGGCAATCAGGTTCCAAAATGGGTCAGCATACTCTGACGATGGGATGCAGAAGTCGCTCAACTGTCGGCGTTGGGGGTAGGCCCGAGGCGCTGTCGGCGGGGGGACGGTCCCAGGGTCGCGAGCGGCGACTCCATCTGGCCGCTGGGGCGCCGCGTGATCATCTGGATCATAATTCCAGTCCTGTTCCCACGGGGGAGGAAATGAGTGTCGCGGAACTCGGGCCACCACGTTATTTTATCTTCAAGGAAAATGCGAGCATGCTCGGCGACACGGCCTGACCGCGACTCGGGGACCAGGCTCTGAAGTCGGGCGGGGTAGATGTAGGCTGTGTCTTCGGTCCAGCGGCACCGTTGGGAGGCCGGGTCTGAGTGGTCACATGCGCGGCGGAGAGCCTCTGCTTCCGGCGTTTTCGCTGTGAAGCGGCTGTCGCATTCTTTGGGATCCATTATGCAGCGGAAGAAGGAGACGGGTTCGCCGGTGGTGTCATATATGTGGTCCTCTCGGTCGTCCTGGCCTTTGTCTCGGCGGACCCAGTGTTCGAGCTCAACTAGGACGCGTTCTCTGCCGTCGTCAGCGTCAGTTGTCCGCCGGATATTGCAGATGCGTCCTAGATACGCTTCCGTTGTCCAAACGAAGCCGCCGACTTTGTACTGGGGCGAGAGCAGGCCGGCTTCAAGAAGGGTACGTTGGGCTGCAGCCGGATTTTGCGCAGGCTGCAGGTGCATGGGGAAGCGGAGACGACGGGGGATGGCGCGCGGGCCGACGGGCTGACATATTGCTCGGGTGAACGACGGGAACCAGGAGGGAGGTCTATTGAGTCGCTGTTTAATTTTCCCGCTGCCCCATAAGCTAATCCAGTCGAGCACACTGACGCCGTCGGGCCCCGTGACGTCAGCAGCTGTGAGGATATCGTGGCGCCAAAGGAATGGTGCAGCCTCACGCAGGAGGCGCGGGGGGAGCAGTGTTGTGAGCACAAAGCGGCGTTCGAGCTGCGGGTGAGGCAGGGCCGGAACGAGATAGTCCTTGCCTGAGTCGAGTTTGTAGCCGGCGCGGGTCAGATTTCGCGCTACAGCTAGTGCAAAATTGTCTCTGTAGGCTGCGGGGCCCAGCTGTAACACATATGTATAAACTTATTTAAATCCCTCGTTCATCTCGATCGCTTCGCGATCTCGATTCACTCAGGATTTAAATAAGTTTATACATATGTGTCAAAATTAATACTAAAATACGTATTTATCGATTAAATTCTTTAACTTTTTTATGCAAACTTTGTATAAATTAATGCAAACTTTGTATTAAAAATGAAAAACGCGTTTAACTTTATGCATATTAACGATTGAATCAATTGATCTTATATCGATTGATTATGTTCTTTGTCGATTACATATATAACTGCGATTAATTTGCATTAAACTACTTAAAGAACGAAATAATCGCGATTAAATTGCATAAATTCGCATAAACTCGATATATCTCTCTGGTATTGAAGTAGACCACCGCCCATTCTGTATCGAAAAACGCAAAAAGTGTCACAGAGTTGCATTGTGTCCAATTAAACAATCGATGAGATTGCTGATTTGCATTTGTGCACCCAAAAACTGTCACAGAGTTGCATTATCTCCAATTAAACAATCGATTATAATGGGATGGGCACTTTTGCACCCAAAAAGTGTCACATAGTTGCATGGTCTCCAATTAAACAATCGATGGGATTGCGGATTTACATTTTTGCACCGAAAAAGTGTCACAGAGTTGCATGGTCTCCAATTGAACAATCGATTAGATTGCATATGTTCTATAAAACAGAATAAATGAATTCAAGTGTGACAGGTAGTATTCAAATGATATTCAGTAAGAGATAGTTTTGTTTTTGAGAAAGTCAGTAAGAGGGGTGGAATGTCTGTGACGCCTGTGACGGCTGTGACGCCTGTTTTCAGAAGTCTGTCATTTTTGAAAATTTTAAAAAGTTTGAAAGTAGGTGTCACAGGCGTCACAGGCGTCACACTCAATTAAATTAGGTGTCACAGCGAAATTGCAGACCATTTCCAGTAAGACAACTTCGCATTTTCAAAAAGGTTGATTAATGGATAGTGTTTTGTAGGTGTCAGAGGTGTCACAAGACGGATTTCAGTAAGACAAGAATATATTTTCGAAAATCTCAGTAAGAGAAAGAGATTCCATTGTTAATTGGGTGTGACGCCTGTGACGGCTGTGACGGCTGTTTTCAGAAGTCTGTAATTTTTGAAAATTTTAAAAAAAAGTTTGAAAGTAGGCGTCACAGGCGTCACAGGCGTCACAGTCAATTAAAGAGGCGTCACAGTCAATTAAATAGGTGTCACACCCGATTATCTGACCATTTTCAGTAAGACCATCTGAAATTCTGAATTTCTCAGTGTCAACTAACTCGGAAATCGCAATACTCTATGTTTCTCCGATTTCTCCAACCCTGAAAACACACCTGTTATTCTCTCATCTATCTCATGAGATACTCTCGTTTCGCCAAAAATTGACAAACGATTTCCCATCATGCTGTAAAGGAAACATGCCGATTAACCAGCAATATCACAATTTCCATGGGACTTACATCTTGATTGTGAATAGAATGCAAGATCATTATGAGATCTTTCAAGAGATGGGATTGCGAATTACAAGGAGATCAACTCTTTGTAGATTCTTGAAAAAGAATGGTGCTAAATGGGATAAGACAATTCGCCGATGGTATACAGAGGATGCTAAGAGTCCCCTTCTTAATATTTTCGAGACAGATGGGGAGTTTTTCTATCAGGATCGGTTTAATCATTACCAATAGCCAAGAACTCCAACTGGAATGAGTTGTCTATTCCATTCATAACACATAGTAAAATGCGGAGTTTTAACCCTCGGCTTATCTTAATTGATTTTGTTGATATATCTCGTATATTCTATTTCAATCAATCGATAATCTGTGTGTATCTTATCGAATATTCAATTATTTCGATTATTTTGTATTCTTTTCGATATTTTATCGTAAATTTCTCTTATTTTCCGATTAGTCTTACTGAGTCTATCGATAATCTCTATATATTTCCGAATAATATAACTGAATCTCAATTAGATCTTGCCTCTGGTTAAAACTCCGCATTTTACTATGTGTGATTGGTCTAAAAGTTAATTGATTTAATCGATATTATATTCATGTACTTTCTCGATTAAATTTATTTAAATTTAATTCATTTAATCGGAAACATATCGCTTAACTCGATTAAGATCCATAAATGATTCATTTGTTTATATTAACAAATAGATCTCTTATTGAATCCAATCGTAATTATACATGAAACTTATATGTTATTATCATGTTTTAATGAGTCTAAGGGGGGACCCTTAGGAATTTAATGAATAATTGGGTGTCACAGGTGTCACAGGTCCATCCCAAACTTTTGAAAATTCACTCTTTATAGGAGAAACTTTGGGATAAACCTGTGACACCTGTGACACATACCATATTCAGTAAGGACCTCTTTTATAATGAAAAACTCAGTCATAATCTTATCTATGTATTTCTAATTAAATGAATAAATGATTTAATCGAGTGTCACAGGTGTCACAGGTCCATCCCAAACTTTTGGAAATTTACTCTTTATAGGAGAAACTTTGGGATAAACCTGTGACACCTGTGACACATACCATATTCAGTAAGGACCTCATATATTGTTAAAATCTCAGTGTTAGTTGGTGTAGTTGATTCAAAAAATGCATTTATACTCTGATTCATTGTTATTTCCTGTGAAATTTGAGTCAACTCAACCCACTTAGTCAACCCTTGCATTGAATTCGTAACAAAATCCATATACTATTACTACTTTTACGATTAATATGAGTCAACCTTGAGTCCACTTAAATATAAATATAATATAATAGGGGGAATCTAGGGGAGATGCTTAGAAACATATGAATTATTGAGCCTATGAGACTTACATCGTCACGCTAGCCTCGTTGAGAGGATTCCGAATCTGTTTTTATCTTTGTGAGATGATGAGTTGGTGAAGAGATACATGCTTTTTAGTGTTTTGTATGGGAGTTTTCGATATGACGTCATCATGACGTTGCATATGTATATGATATATATGACACACGGGCGGACTCGGGAGATTATGACGATCACGGCGATGTGTTAATTGTCATATTGTTTATGTATATATATTTGGCGCAATCTGATTGGTGTGCTTGAAACCACATAATTCGTGCTTTAAACCACATAATTCGTGCTTTAAACCACATAATTCGTGCTTGAAATCACTTATTAAAAACTAATTCGTGCTTGAAATCACTAATTAAAAGATAATTCGTGCTTGAAATCACTTATTAAAAGATAATTCGTGCTTGAAATACTAATTGAAAGATAATTCGTGCTTGAAATCACTAATTAAAAGATAATTCGTGCTTGAAATCACTTATTGAAAGATAATTCGTGCTTGAAATCACTAATTAAGAGATAATTCGTGCTTGAAATCACTAATTGAAAGATAATTCGTGCTTGAAATCACTTATTAAGAGATAATTCGTGCTTGAAACCACTGATTAAAAGATAATTCGTGCCTAAAACCACTTATTAAAAGATAATTCGTGCTTGAAATCACTTATTGAAAGATAATTCGTGCTTGAAATCACTAATTGATAGATAATTCGTGCTTGAAACCACTGATTAAAAGATAATTCGTGCCTGAAACCACTAATTAAAAAATAATTCGTGCTAAATGAAATCGATTACATGATATCGATTACATGAAATCGATTACGTACATGAAATCGATTGCATGAAATCGATTACATGAAATCGATTACATGAAATCGATTTCCATAAAGAATAAAACATTTCGCCGAAGTTTCGCCGAAGTTTCGGTGTTTCGTTTCTCCGCATCTTCAAACGCTTGTATCTCATCACCAGATAGTCAACTTGCAGCGTTCTGCATAGCGTTGTGAAGCGCTTGAGAAGATCTACACGTTGATGTGTATATCATATGCATATATGTATATCACACATACATATATTTGGAAAAAACGAGTTTTCGGCTATGAAACTAGCTAGTTTTGGTCCTTTCTCTTAGTGTTCTTTGAGGTTTAGGGGCTGTATATGACTCCTTAGTAGTCTGAAAGTCATTATACCATCTCTGGCTATTCACTTCTGAAAGTTTCTGTGTCCCTGCTATAGTGAGCTTTTTGAGTTCCCTGCTAACTTTTCCAGCCTTCTCCTTCCTAGCCTCTATCAAAGGCTTATCTGGGACTTCATTAGCAGCTTCTATGCCTTCTCTCCTTATAGCAGCATCAACCCTAGCTTCCTCTTTAGCTTGCTCCAAGGCATCCACTGTAGGTGTTTCCAGATACTCAACTGCATTCACAGGCAACAGCTCATGGAATGCAAACCTGTTATCTATGATCTCTCCAGTGGGACTCCTTAGCTTAAACTTAAAGCCTTCCCTACTATCAACTGTGTAAACCATCCTAGACCAATTGTTACCCTGTTTAGCAAAGGGGTTTTTCTCAACTTTCACTCTAACAAACATGCCAGGCTGCATGGTATCAAGGTAAGCTATTGATTTCTTGAATCTTTCATCTTCTAATCCCACTATATACCTATAATGCTCCTCTGTAGTTTCGCCTGGCTTCATCTTAGTAGCTGAGTGAACTGTATTATTGTAATTATACTCAATATCACCTAACACATCAAAGAATCTAGCTGTGTTATTAGCTATGCAGTAGTTTGTGATCAGTCTCTTAATCTGCTTGTTAAAGGCTTCAATTCGACCTTGGCTTCTATGGTCAGCAGTTCCACTCACTTGGTGTTCTATGAATTTACTAGATAAATACTCCTGGAATATTCGATTTTGGAATTCACTCCCAGCATCTGATTGAACTTTTACTATGGGTCTTGCCACTCTCATTTCAAGCTGTTTAAATGCAGCTAATGTAGTGAGAGCTGATTTATCCCTTATAGGTATAATATACCCAGTTCTCAGTGTGGATTCCATTGCAGTCATAAAGGTATCATAGCCATTGTTTTGTTTCTTATAAGCTGGGAAAAAGAGCAAATCAATCACATAGGTATCAAGGGGCTGCCTAATTGGAACCATGGGATCTCTCTTCCTAGATATAGCTGGTGCATTGATCTGAACTACCTCTTGTTTTTTATAGAACTCTTGCAATTGCTTATAGGATTCATCAGGTAACTCAGCCCTCATAGCTTGAAGCCCTTTGTAACCAGTTCTCACATCATAGAATCTCTTTGCAATCTTGCTGGTTTCTTTCACTGCAATAGCAACTGGGATCTCTACTGGGACAAGCTCTTTCATCTCTGATTTTTTGACAATTCGAGATTCCCCCTTTTCCTCCTTTGGAATTGTGATAGGCAGTAGGTTACCTTGCAGTTGCTCAGTGGTTCTCCTAACTATTCTTCCAGTTGCTGGCATCTCTTAATTAAAAGGAACAGAATTAATACCATCTGGTAAGATGTATCTCTTTGCATCAAAGCAGTTTAGGGCAACCCTTCTACTCACAGTGTCTATTATTGTGTGATCTGCCCTTCTTTTCTGCTTTGCAGTCACAGTCTTGCTGATACCTGCAAATAAACACTGCTTAAAATCATTAAATTGGAGTTCCTCAGTTGAAGTCCCAGAGAGCTTACTCCTCTCAATCTCAGCAGTTCTGAAACTGTAAACTTTGGCTCTCAGACCCACATACTCCAATATAGCAGAACCTGGCATTTCATTTTTGTATTTACCTGGGGTCATTCTTGAATCACCTCCAAGGTCCAAAGAATAAGCAATATTCTCTATATCTTTTGCAATGGTCTTAGATTCAATATATAGACAGAAGGAGTCAGTATCATGGAATAGTAACTTTGCTTTTGTCCATTGGGACCTTACAGTATCATAGAAGAACTGGTAATTATGCAGTTTGGCTGCATCCAAAACATAAGCCCCAATTGCAACAGGCTTATCTAGTTTCACATGCTTTGTGTAAAACTCAAAGGCAACTGCTTTTTCGTTTATGGGGCTTGTTGATTTCACCAATGGGGAGGCTGCATATTTCATAAATAGTTTCTCACTGTTTGCAATCTTAACCACAGATCTACCTCTGCAAGATTCAATGCATTTCCCATAGATTGAATTATTCATGAGCTTGTAGAAATCAGCCTCGAATTTATTCACTGCTTTCCTTCTCATGTCAGTATTCAGCTCAATATAGGGTTTCATTACAGGAGCCACAGTAAATGATAGGACCCTGTGAACTTTCTTTAATTTCACCCCTTTGTCCAACAGATATTGCAGAAGAGGCTCAGAAATCACATAGTTTGTCACAGAACCAAAGGTTGCAGTTAGCTTAGGGGTCTTATCAAGCTCTTCTCCTGAAAGATCTAATAGGCTCTTTTGATATTGTGATAATTCGGCATAATCTATTATTTTCTTGTTAATAATTAGGGGAAATCACTGTGATCTAGAAACAGCCTAATTGGGTAATCCAGATCAACTTCTAGGAAACTGGATCTGTTATCTTGTGGGTTGAATTCGGTCTCCCATCTAAAATCACCAACTGGAATTGGCTGACTCAAACAGTAGCCATACAAGTTGTTAGCATCAAACAGCATAATGTGGGAGTTTTCACCATCAGCCTCAGCATACCTACAAGGCATTGTTGCAAAGCCACCCCTGATTCCCCTCTCAACAAATTCGTATTGCTCTACATCACTTATAAGCTCTATTTTTGCCTTGGTGGTCCTTAACATAGCATCCCAAGATAACCCAGGGGCAGATACATAATGAACTGGGTCAAGTCCATATACTGAGTGTGAAAGCCTTCTAAAAGCCTGGAATTTGTTCATTAACTCATCTACATCAGCAGCTCCAAAATCCATGAAATTGCTTGCATCAATGAACTTGTAAAGACCCCATTGCAATGACAGGTATTGATCAAAGTTTTTCGAAAGGATTTCGATTCGCTTTTTATCACCCATGCCTGCTATTTTTCTGAAAATGAATGTCCCACAGTCATCCATTTGGTCAACAACCACTGCTACTTTTGTTTGCTTTGAGATTCTCCTATGGAGATTGCAGTTTCTGCATGCAGGTGCAATGTAATTACCTGTGTGGTGATCATGATCCCTGCATTTGAAGTTCTCCTTAGTGAACCTCTCACTGCAAAGGTAACATTGTTTGGTAGCTCTGTAAATTGCTTTCTGCTCATCTGTGAGTTCATTCATAGGAATATTGGTGAACAGGAAATCGATCAGCTCTCTTGCTTTGATTTCCAAGCATTCAAACAGACCTCCCATTGGATCCTGACCCTCAAATCGAAAATCTTGAACATCTTCCCCAGTGACTACTCTAAGGTTCACTGCTGAGACTTCCCGCTTGGATTTCGATGCATCAATGGGGATGCTTCTATGTTCAATCTTGCAGTAAACCACAACAGGAAGCCACACAGTTTTCCTGAGGTTTTTCAGTCCAAACTCTATGGTGGTCTCAGGTTTAGGGGTGATTCCCTTTGAGAGTCTCCAATCAATGCATCTGTTTGAGTCCACATGAGCAGTGAGTTTAGCCTCAGACCTGAATCGAGATAAGCATGTATCACAGTAGTGTAACTTTTGATCCTTGGTTTTATCAAGGGCAACTCTGAGAAGTCTTGAAAGGGACATGATTGTAATATAGTGACCATTCCCTTCATCATCATGAATGAGCATGAGATTAATCTTTTGCTTTCTGCCTGGGTTGCTGGATTGATGCAGTGGATATATAACATCTCCATCCATTCCAAAGATGTTTATGCTAATGCCTGCATTTTGAGCTTCGAATTTATCAATGATTTCAGCATCACAAGGAACAGGGAATGGGATATTGTCGAAATTGAGAGCCAAAGGATTGTATGTGGTTGGTGAGTATTTCCATTTGCGATATTGTGTAAGCTCACTTCTCTTGTGGGAATTTACATCTTTCCTATGGATCCATGCCAAAATGGCATTTTCAAAGCAAGAATCATCAATATTTCGAATATTCACTGTGGCTCTCTTGGCTGCAATTGATTCTGGTGTTTTAACATAGCAGCCACCAGTTGGGGCATAACTCATAATAGCAACTCTTAGCATTTCGATTCTCTCCAATCGATAGCTATCAACAACATTCATCTGTTCCTGACACATTTGGGCTGCTTTATTCAGCTCAGTTCGAATATTTCTCGATTTGGTTAATACAAAATAATCGCTGTAAATGTATTTCGATATCCAAACCTGTGGATTGCTGACTTTTACGAACTTGCAGATAAACGACAAGCGAACTTTGATTGCCCTGAATTGATCCAGACTATCTCTTAAACGTTTTGGTAGAGAGGTTGCAATTCTATCTAAATATTCAATCACATCTACCACAACTTCCCTTCTGGCTCTGTATGTGAGCCAGCGATATAATTCATTCATGGCTGTTCCATCTTCTGCCTCTGGTTCTATTTGCCTCAGGCGATCGAGTTCATCAAGAGTCTCAACTTTGTCATAGAGGTTATTGGCTTTTCTGGTTAATTTTGCTAAAGTGGGTCTGCCCCTTGAAATAAATCCGATTTCCCGGTCATATTCAGCCTCTGTGATTTCATGGGCTGCATACAGTGTTCCCAGTAATCCCATAAGTTCCCATTTCTTCTCTCTAATGAGTCTGTTGCTAATTCGGGGCATAGTTCCTAACTTGTTCCTACTAAAAGGGGAGGTTTTAAATGGGGAATTCTGAACACAAAATTTGATGAAAACTACTTAAAGAAATATCTTCTATATATATAAAAGGACAATGGCAGAGAAGAAATCGTATTGCCTGGAAAAGCTCAAAGCGGCTTTAATGTTGCTTTGTGGATCTGATAACTTCAATGATTATGTTGCTCTTGGAAGTAACAGGAAACCGCTCCCTCTTTGGGCAAAGCTTGCAAAATATGGATTAAGTGACTATGACCTGCCTCCAGAGTCTGAGCATTGCGCCTGTGATCATCCAATTAAAGAGCAATGCTATATTCTGCATGTTAATAAAAAGATTGTGGTCATTGTTGGGAATTGCTGCATTTTACGATTTATTCCAAAGGGTGCCAGAGGTCAAGATATATGTGAAAGATGTGGAGATCGGCATAAAAACCGAAAGGATAATTTCTGTAATAAGTGCAGAATCGCTTTAAAGCAAGAAGAACTGGAAAGAAAAAGAGAACTTGAAAAACAAGAGGAAGCTCGAAAGAGGCAGCTTGAATTAGAAGAAAGAGAGCGAAAACAGAGAGAATTAGAACAAGAAAGAGCAAGGAATAAACATGCAGTTAATCTTTTCCTGATTTGGTGCAACCAATTTATTCCGAAAATGGATAATCTTCGCAGAGATGATATAGAGAGGTTCAGAGAGGGCAGATCTGCATTGATTGAAATGTATGCAGGACTCAGTACAACAAATACATTGGTTGCTGGGTTTCAGGTGCCATATCTCAAAAAGGATATTGCAAAAGGACTAGATTGCAGATGGAATAAGGACAAGAAAACATGGGAGACCTTGGAAATCGAACCATTTGTAGCATTGCTAGGTAAGCATTTCAAACTAATGTATATTGAGCGATTTGGACAAAGAGGTTAGAGAACAAAAAATGATTTAAAGAATTCTCTATATATATTAAGAGAGACAGAGGAAAAATGCCACTCAGTGAAGCCCAGAAGAGAGCTATGAAGAGATATCAGCAAACTGAAAAAGGTAAGGCTAAAATCAAAAAGTTTAACGAAAAAATAGCCACACAGCTAAGAGATCTATATAACAATGATGATACTTATAGAGCCATGAAAATAGCCAGTTCATGTCAGCGAAAGTATGCAGCCAATGCAGTCTGCTTTGTCAAGTATTTGTATGATGTCCCTTACTCAAATCGAGGGAGAAAATCGAAACATGTCTAAATTATTTTTCCCAGCATATTACTAGGCTGGGATATGCTGTTTATTCGCTGAAATACTACTTTATCGTTTTTGTATCTGAACCACTCGATATATCATGTGGATAAATTTCGTAGGGATACTTTCTCGATTTCCAACAAAAAATGATTGGGGGACCCAAAACTACTTAAAGAAAAATCTTCTATATATATAAAAGGGACCCCGATCGCTGAAAATGAACGCCAAACAGACTAAATCGCTCAAATCGCTCGCTAACTGGCTCAGATCTGATGAGGATCTAGCCAAAAACATGATTATCCCAGTGAAACCTGACAGCAAAGACCCTGTTTTCAAGCATAAGGGAGGTGCTTGGTCCTGGGAAAAGTATGAGGAAGCGCTGGCAACTAATCAGTATGTATCTTGGGGCATTCTGCTCTCAGACAACATGATGGTTATTGACTTTGATGATGAGGAGGACTTTGAGAAATTCCGAGATATGTTTCCTGATGACTTTGATGCCAATCAGCCCATGGCAAAAACTAAAAAAGGCTATCATGTCTACTTCAAACGACCTGAGGAGTTCACTAAACTCAAAATTACCGATAAGGCTCCAGGCTTTAAAGGCTTTGAAAAGGTTGACCTGAAAACAATCACTGGAACTGGAACTTCTGGATTAATTAATGTTTGTCCCAGTGTCAACAAGACCTGGGTAATTGCTCCATGGGATGATACCTGTGATTTCAATGAGCCTACTGATGAGTTTAAAAAGTGGATTGCAGAGAACTATATCTATAAGAGTGAGTATACTGCTAGTGCTAGCTCAAATGATGAACTGGAAAAGAGTATTCTTAAAGAGCTGGTGGATATGGGCTTTATGCATCCCAATATAATCTCTAAAACTGAACTTGGCTTTAGCTTTGATGCTGCTAATAAGGGACTCAATTGCCCATGCTGCAATGGTTCCCATGAATCGAATAACTGGTATGTTATGAAAGCCAAAGGAGAAGATAAAAAGTATATTGTGTCCAGCTACAGTGGCAATTGCAAAAAACGATTTATCTTCATTGGAATGCAATCTGATATCTTCAATCTCATTGATAAATCCGCTGGCTCTGGAGGCGCTCATTATGATGTCAGTCTTGTGTGCAAAGAGGTCCTACAACACACTTGGAGATACTCCAAAAAGTCATGGTTCAAACTCAATACTGATACTGGGATTTGGGAGCATGATGACACAAACCAAAAGATTTACCTAGACATTAGTTGCCTTGTTGTCCCTCAATACCTTGGCAGGGCTGTGCATTATAGTCAAAGAGCTTTGAAGGATGAAGAGAATAGAACAGCTTTCGAAGAGAAATCGAAAACATTAATTTCTATTGCCAAAAATCTTAAACAATCAGGATATCGCAAATCCCTTCTGACTGATCTGCTCCCTCTGCTAAATGATGATGAGTTTTACGAGAAGATTGATACAGTTCCATATGTAATTGGATTCGATAATGGTGTATTTGATCTGACAACTATGACTTTCAGAAAGGGTAAACTGGAAGACATGGTGAGCAAGAGTGTGGGTTATGATTATACTGAGAATGTAGACCCCAAGAAAGTGGAGCATCTCAATCAGATTTATAGAGAGATTGTAGATGATCCAGCAGAGCGAAACTATCTTCTGGCATCTATTGCAATTGCTTTGAGTGGATCAACAAAATCACAGAAGTTCTACATGTGGACTGGTGCTGGTGCTAATGGTAAATCACTTGTTCAGGAATACTGCAAACAGATATCTGGGGCTTATTACAGCCCTCTCGAAATATCCTATTGGACCAAACCTAAGAAGAACTCATCAGATGCTACCCCTGAACTTGCCAAACTCCTGGGAAAGCGACTTGTATTCAGTAATGAGGCTGAAGATGGTGATAAACTGCAAATCTCCAAAATTAAGGAGGTCACAGGTGGAAATGAAATGACTGTGAGAGCCTTGTTCAAAGATCCAGTTATCCTTACTCCAATGTTTCAAGTCTACATTACAACCAATGACAATTTGACTATAAACAAACCAGACTTTGCAATTCAAAGAAGGCTTTCATACCAGAGATTTAACAATATTTTCAGAGAGAAGCCAGAAGCTGGTCAAAAGAAAGCTGACCCAACTCTGTTCACACTTCTACACAATGATGATGAGTATAAGATGGCTCACATGAAGATATTACTGGATATGTGGAAGAACAAAGAGGTTGAAGAGATCTTAAGAAATCCCCTCAATCGATTATTGAACAAGGGATAAACTTTATAGCTGAAAATGATAAGATTGGTGAATGGCTTAGGGATAATTTCGAAGTAACCCACAATGCAAACGACTTTGTTTCGAGTGATACCATTTACAAATCATACAGAAGTGTCGATGATAAAGTTGAATGTGTTTCTGTGATGAAGAGAGTAAGGGAAATCTTCAATGTGAAATCAGAGGTTAAAAGAATTCAGGGAACCAGAGCAAGGGGCTACATTGGACTTCGAAAGATAACAAGGGTTCAAGAAGACAATGGAGAGGATGTCGAATATTAAACAAAACGATTTATGATTGAAATGTATATGTAATTTTATAGCCTTACTGGAAATGGTGTTGTTCACAGGTGTCACAGGTCCATCCCATCTAGGGGGCTATAAAACGAAAAATGACCAGGGGACGATAAAAACCTGTGAACACCTGTGACACCTATCGAAAAAGACCAAAATTTGACAAGAATACTTAAGGCTTACTTGATTGTGTATAGTGAAGACAAAATGGCAAAGGCTCTTGAAGAGATGACCATGACTGAGTTAGATAAATGCATTCAACATGGAGATATTGGGGCATATATCGAAATGTCAGAAAGATTGATAGGTTACAATTTGTATGCAGCAAAACCAAAGAGGAATAGATCAGTGAATATTCACATTACAGTCTCAGTGTCTGAGAATGCAAACAAAAAACAACAAAAGCATATTTACAAAAGTTATCTGTGACTTGATTGCAAGTATAAAGCCAATTCCTTTGTATATAGTTTTATAGCTGCCTCAGTAGCATACTGAGACCGCTTTTTCTCGATTATCTTATAGACCTGGGGGTCCATTGCTACTTTCAGTTGGCAAATAATATTTAATCGGTCTCCCTCTGGGTCTCTGCTCCTCTTTTTGGGCTTTTCTGCGATAATAGGATGCCAGGGCTTGTTGTTTCTTATACTCTCTATATGCTGGGTCATCTCTATATCGTTTCTGCATTGCCAGAATGTGTCTTATAGACCCCTCAGTAACAGGTTCATCACTGGTAAACTCGATTAAACTAATAGTGTCCTCCATTTATATTCCCAGAGAAAACGTTTTCTGCTGGCAGAGAACTTCTCCTTGGATACTCCTGTTGCTCATATGTATACTCTGTGGGGTCTGCTGGCATTGACTCCACAGAAACTGTTGATCTCCTTCTCTCTCTTGCTTCTGAGGCATTATCCTCAGTATCTGACATCTCAAACTCTATTGTTGTGTCACAGCATCCACTGTGGCAATTGCTCACCACATGCAGACTGAGCATCTCAATAAACTTTCGTATTATATCCATGTCTCTAATAAAACAGAGAAAATTAAAGCCAAACTCGTCTTTTATATACTGTTGGGCTACTCCCTTTTCTACTTCAGCTTTGGTGGCACCAGGTTCAATAGTTCCCTTCTGGGTCTTTGTTTTCATTTCATCTACTGCCTGCTCATCGATTTGGTTCTCTTTCTTAGCAATAAACTGTTTATCTGGGACACCAGTAATTCCCATTTTATAAACTTCCTTTCGAAGCATCTCCTTGAGCTTGGCTCTCTCTTTCTTCTCAGTAACATACTGCTCCAAGGCACTTGATTTAGCTTCCAAGTCTTTGAGTTTAGCAGTCATCTCATCCCATTGAGCCTTGGGAATTCGATGTATATTTTGAGTGGGAGCAGTTTTATATGTGACTTCACCAGCCATAGACTGGATTACCTTGTCTGATTCCTTACTAAGACCTTCACCTTTGCGAGCCAGTGAAAGATCTTGCAAGCCTAGACCTTTATCATCAGCAGCACCAATAATTCGCCTGGCACCCTCAGCAACAGCTTTCATTTTTGAGGCTTCAGGTGAGATGTTGAGTTGGTCACTGGTTGAAGCCTGTGGGGCTTTGTCATCGACTGATTCCTCATAGGCAGCATTAAGAGGGTCCTCTTCTTGCTGTGAGGGCTTCACCTCATTCATACCATTGAATTTCATTGGTTCAGTATTAATGGATCCATTGTTTCCACCACCTGAATAGCCAACAGCCCCAGCTGGGATCCCTATCTTTCGTTTGGGAGGCATTGTATCTTTATTAGAATGAGAGATAATTTTATAAACCGCGTTTATATCGCATCAATTTATTGCTATGGACTTGGCTTTTCACTTCTTTAGGGGCTTCCTCTTTCTCTGGTGGTTTCAGTTCATCTTCTTTCTTCTTGGGCTTCCTGTGGAAGCGAGGAAAATCGAAATCTCCAACTAAATCGGCTTTATCAACATAGTAGCCCACATTATACTTGAAAGATGTATAAACAAGGAATTGATATGAGTGGACATACTCTTCAAACAGTTGATAGAAATCTTCTTTGCGAGGAAAAGTCGAAAACTCCTCTGCAAATGCTTCCAGCTCTTTTTGATTGCTTGCACAAACCATAATTACTATATCACTATTGCAGCGAATAACACTTGCGACCTTTCTTAATTTTTGGGAAATAGTTATAATTGATATATTGACATGTCTGCCACGAACATAAAGCATTCCCACTGTTTTATCTCGACTGAGATCCAGCTGGTCATTTTCTATCATATCCTCTAAAATCACCAGCATATGGTTAAGTTCTTCTCCTTTCTCCCTTTTTGCCTCTCTTTCTTTTATAATTTTCGACATGTATTGGGGATCCCATGCACCCAGTTGAACAGTAGCAGCTTTGTCCCAGAAATGTGAGAATGAGGTAGCGGATATAATAAGGGTTGTATCAATCTTTTTGGCATCATGCAGCTGTTTCAAATAATATTTTACGGCTTCAGTTTTTCCGCATCCACTTTTACCTAGTATGAGTAGTCTGAAAGGGGGTTCTATCATTTCACCAGCATTAAATTCTTCCAGATCTTGCATTGTTGTATATCTTTCTAAATAAGTACAGATAAAAATAATGCAGAGAGACTGAATATCGTCACAATCTACAAATTTATACGACGAAGCCCATCCTTGTCCAAAATTATATAGGAATGCATGAGAGCGCGAACATTAACATCGATTACCTTATCTGAAGGCATGTACAGGGTGAGGAATGAAGAGGAGGAATTTGTTAAATCAACATAACCAGACTGGGCAATATTTCGAATTGCCTTCTCTCCATCAATGCAGAAACTTAAACCTGAAAGGACATAGCGATCAGCAACCTTATCCATGTTAGAGCATTTGAAGGCATCAGCAATTAGCTCAGCACCTTTGAGTAGGGAAATTGGCTCAGTGGCATAAAGTCGCTGTCCATTAATTTCAACAGTGAAAGTAATATCTTTGGAGTTGGCATAGGTCTTAAGAACACTGTGGGAGCCAGTGGATTTATCAACAGTTGCATTATCACGAACTGAAACAAGCAGAGCATAAACAAGACCTGAGATTTGAGAGAGGTTAATTCGATTGGGTTGGGCATTGCCCTTGGCAGGGAAAGCACTAGCATCTACAAATCCAATATCAAGGGAGGGAATAGCCATGCCAGTAGTCTTTACTTTTTCAATTACAGTAGCGAAAAGCTCATCAGAAACATTAATAGCATGCATGTAAAGGCGAGGAGAAGTAATAGAAATGACAGGGGTTGTTGCACCAAGAGTAAAGTCTGTGATGTTTTGACCAACATTTGCCAGAACAGTTTCAGCAGGGGCAGTTCCAAGACCGTCATCTTTTGAATAATCTACATCATCTGCTGCAACAGTAAGACCACGACCACCATAGGAAGTTTCAACATAACCCTTTCCAGCATCCTTAAACCAAACAGTAACAACCATTTCACCAGATAAAGCACCAAGGGGAAGGTAGTGATTTAGCCAAGGCACAGGAATTTCAACGAAAAATGAGCCACCAAGGCGGTTGGTTCCATGAGCAGGAATGCCATGAACCATGCCCATTGATCGCTTCTTTTTAGCTAGTTGATCCTCCGAATAATAGACCAGGGGAAATGAGCAAGGAAATCAGATGGAATATGGTAGGTGTAAGATCCATAGGTAATTTCAAGTCGCTGAACTAAAGCACCAACTGGGCGAGTGTATCCATTGCGAACTAGGTCAGTATCACCAGCAAAAGTGATGGCTGGAAGGTCGAAAGCAAGTTCGAGTTTTCCACAGAAATTGTAGCGAGGTAGCTTGAAGGAAATGCGATTTCCAACATTATTCTCAAAAGTATTGCTGGGATTCACAACAACTAGAACTGGCTTAGACTTGGATTCGAGACCAAGCATAAGGGAGTTATCCAGGAAAAAGGCTTTCGCCTCCTCTGGGGTTGTTAGGGCTTCTTTCAGCGAAAGTCTTTGAAGAGTGGAAGTGATATCCATTATATTCTCTTTTATTATACTGCAACATAAAAAATCTACCAATGATCCTTAATTTATGCGAAGCTTGTAATAACTGGATAGGAAGGGTGAAGCTGCGACATTCTCATCTTAAAGTATTCATAAACTGGGTCCCCAGCTGGCTCATCACCATAGCGAATTTCAAAGGTCAGATGAACAGGTTGACCCTCAAAATCAATTGGTTCATTTACAGCATTAACAATATCAACCGAGAAAGTGGATAATCCAACCTTTTTGTTATAGTATTTATAAAGTGGATGAGCCTCTGTTGAATTGTAAACAACATGCTCACCATAATCTTTGTCAGGAACCACTATTTTATGAAAGTAACCAGTCAGAAGACCATCCCCACATTGAACCAGATCACCCAGCTCCTTTACTCTCACAAACAAAACACTGTCCCTGGTCTTCTCAGGCTCAAAAGAAGATATAATGCCATTCACTCGACCATCAGTAAAGATTCCATCAGTGAGAGCATCATAAACTTGGGATTTGATTGGGGAATTCCCATATCTTCCAGGATCAAGACCAAGCAGTCTAGCTGAACTCAATAGCTTTTGGATTGTTTGTTGGCTTGGGTTTACAGCAAGTGAGAAAGCCAGGTAAAAAGGCACTGCCGAGTGGAATATAATTCGTTTCAGTGACTCATCCCATTTGCAGCGAATGGATGGTTGGGGAGTTCTGCCAATGAATTTTGAGTTGATTACATTCACCAGCTGTTGGTGGCTTTGGATGGGGGTCTCGCGATTTACCATGAATTGTTTCCATTGTTCAAAATCAGCAGCTGGGCGAGTTGTTGGAATTCCTGAGCTTCCAGCTCCTGGAGTTTGTTCCGAATAATAAATACTAAATGTGTTATCAACTGTGACATCTCCTGCTTTGGTTTCACCACTCACCATAGGGATGCTGTTATAAAATTCGGCTGAGACCAGTCTCACAGCCCTCACATTCTCATAACTACTGGGAGTCTAGCCACAAAGCTTGATGTGGGACCATCACCAGAGATTGTATTAAATGAGCTAACCTCGATGTAATCCACAGGCATTCTTCTTTTATCTATATTTATATATTAAAATGAACCGGCTCGTTAATATTGATAGCAGGGATAGAAGCCAAGGACAAAATGAAAACTCTTACAGGGTCACCCTCACAACTCCAGTAGAGAGACCAAGGGAATGCAGGGTTCTATATGCAGAGATTCCAAACAGCATCTATAACAGTGTGGGAACTGATCATCTAACAGTTCAGTTTAATTACCAAGATGGTTCATATAACCAAGTGATCACACAACAAGTGTATCCCCTTCCCAGTGGCTACATCAATCAGGGTCATTTTGGGGTAACACACCCTTATAATTATGGGCTGAACTATTCAAGCTTCCAAACCATTGCAGGCAAAACAGTAGCTTTTGAGTTCAAGATATTCTATAACCCAACTACCTATAAAGTGGAGTTTTACAGTAACCATGAGTTTCGTTTTATTGCAAGCAACCAGAGAATAGGGAAGCTTTTGGGTGTAAGTTCTACTGAATACACCAATGGGTATTATAGCACTCCTCCTGTTGGTGGATCTCCCTATCGACCTGAGAACCTTTTAAAGTATGATGGCAAACCTATTACACCTGATCACCCAGCATGGGGAATCACCTTCTCAGGACCCAGACTCTCCTCTAAGCCCTTGCAATATTATTTTGACAGCAGGAAGATGTCTGATATGAATGCTGAGCAGTATCTGTACATGCATATTAAAGAGCTGTCCCCCTTTGCCAGCAGACACAATATAATTCCAAAATCGCAACCACAAAATCAGGGAGCTATCCTTAGATTGCAATTGAGTAAGGATATAGGGGGCTATGTTTACCATAGTGGTGAGCATGCAGAATTTATTCAAATCAATGACAGAAACCTGGTGATAAGGGAACTCACAGTTGAATTTAAAGATTACTTTGGTGAACTGATTGATATGAATGGAATCGATAATTCTTTTCAGTTGGAGTTTATCGAATAAAGGCACCTGTGAAATCAACTCTCATTGTGGGAGCATTCACATACACAAGGGGATAAATGCGAATATATTTAATTCTGAGAGAAAAACCTATGTAAAAAGCATCCTTGATGCTGAGAGGGAACCCACTCAATAGAGCCATATCACCTGAGTTGTGAGCATTGTTAATGTTCTCACAGACATATATTTTGTTCTGCCCATCTGATCGAATAAAAGACCAGTTGATCCCATCAGTGGATGTTGCCACATTGAAAATCTTAATAAAAGCATTGGTGTCCCCTGATCCATAGGCAATCACAGAAGAGAGTTCAAAAGTATATGGGAAAGCAACTTGAAGGTATTCAGTGGGGTTTCCCATATCTGCTCAGGAGCATAGGCTCCAGCTTCCCAGCCAAATGCTGAAGGTCTAGCCATGAAAGGCTCTTTACCAGTCACAGAGGATGAGGCAGTGAAGGCATCATCTGCAAGCTGATACCAATTAGCATCCAAAGGTGGTGATGTAGTGAGAGTGGATGAAATGTAAGCCTTTGAAGGGTTCTTTAGTTCATAGTTTGCTACTAGTAGGCTGCAAAGCTTATTGATCATATCATTGTTTGCTGC
Source organism: Cyanophora paradoxa (assembly GCA_004431415.1). Lineage (NCBI taxonomy): Eukaryota > Glaucocystophyceae > Cyanophorales > Cyanophoraceae > Cyanophora > Cyanophora paradoxa. The sequence continues at coordinate 137,389 of QPMI01000643.1, forward strand.
AATGTAGGTTTCTGTGAAAGAAAGCATATCTGGGATTTTAGAAGTGTCATCAAGGGAGCTAACTATATGGTTTGGAAGAGGCACTGATAGCCTATAGTATCTCCCATAATCCTGATCATAGTTGTAGGGTAACAACTCCTCCATCTTATCAAGGGCAGAAAGCTCACTTGCAGCCATGAGCATGTTAATCAATGGGCTTCCATCTGTTGAGGCAATCCATGAGAGAATGCCCCAGCTGTTGACAGTCTCATAAGCATAACCCACATAATCAGACTCTAAATGTGGGTCCACCTCTCCACAAGAGATACTTATTACTATAATGTCATCATCATCACTGTAAATCTTCTTTGCATGGCTGTAACCACACACACTGGGATTATTGTTTCCCGAAATGGCACCATCAATGAGACAGACATATACTCCCCGATTGAAATCAACAATGCTTACAGGAGAGAAATATGTAGGAGCAGCAGAAGTAGCCCTAGCAGCAATCTTACAAGGCATAAAGTTGTAATTGTTGTCATTTGTGATAAATATTGGTTTCATATTCTGAGTATCAAAGGATGTAATCACAATGTCCTTTAGGGAATCCTGTATTAGTGATTCACCAGTAACTGAATTGATTGCAGTCTCCAAGGGTCCCACATCATACTTTGTATTAAAAAGGGCATTTTCGATTATATTTCGAGGATTTGCGAAAATCAAGGGCAGTTGAGTTAGGTAAATATTGTGTAAATCGTTCGCTGTCAGTTTAGGTTCACCTGGTCTATCAGGATGCCTTATATTCAAACCTATTGCAATGATCCCACCAGTGGAAGTTCCACTCACAAGATCCACAAGATCGATTATTCTCCTGCCAGTTCGATTTTCGATTTCTTTGAGCAGCCTGGTTATGATAATGCCCCTTGCACCCCCGCCAGAAAGACTTAAAACGACCTTGAGAGGCATCTTTTACTTATCAGGAATTTTATAAATCCATATAGTAAAAGCCATGAGCTTCAATTACCCACCAAATCTAGAAACCATTCAAGAGGATAATGCAAGCAGCACCAAGCATGTGAACTTTGATAATATTAAAGTAAAGGGTTCAGTTTCAATTGACCACAGCTCTGATAATTCATCAAAGACTCAATCAAGGGAGCATGCTTTATCTGTGAATCAAACCGATCCAGATAAAGAGGAGGTCAGTGTTGCTTTTAGTTTGGGTAATGTGAAAGCAAACCAAGTGGCAGAGATCAAAGCAACAAGAAGGAGACCTAGGAAACTAAAAACCAGTGGCACTCACCCAGATATACCTTCCAGGTTCGATAGTGGTCGATTGATTTTCAATGTTCAAGATGAGCAGGGCAAACAGAACACAGCTTTGCGAATTTACAATGAGGGCAGCACTGCAAAAGCTGAGGTCCCCCAAGTATTGCAAGTGGGTCCCATTGCCAACACAAATCAGGTCTCCTACACAAATGATGTATACCCCAAGGATATTACATATGACTTTGCGAGGAATGAGCCTTTTGGGTTTTTTACTCCAAAAGATGTCCATCAAAAAAAGCCATCAATTACAATCAACAGTAGCCCCAGTCAGCCAGTAGCAATCCATTTACACCCTGATTTAGTCGAAATGGATAGGCACCTTTTGCCTTTGTATAGCAATGTGAAAGACCTTGGAATTCGAACCAGGCAATGGCGAAATATCCATGGCAGCAATGTGTATGCAAATGGAGAGAAGCTTGTAAGTGAGAAGACCATAAGAGAGATCTTTGAGTATTATGGACCTGTCCCAGTTCCCTTCCCTCTTCCATGGGATCCACCGGATTTAACACCGAAAAAGCAACCAGGCAGAGAGTACACAGCAGATGAGACAGTTCCTTTTGGGCAACACATTGTTAGTTGGGAGCAAGTTCGCAATAAACCTATCTTCGAACCGAAAAAGCAAATAGATGAGCAGTATTTACCTCCTGAAGTCGATATATTAGAGCTTGATGAATATCAATTCGTTCCAGATGAGGAAGAGTATTTACCAGATGGTTTTGACCCACAAGAGTATGAATATGATCAATATGACCCAAATGAGGAGGAAATATTACCAGATGGCTTAGATCCACAAGAGTATGAGTATGAGCAGAACTATGAACCTGATGAGGAGTATTTACCAGATGGTCATGATCCACCAGCTGTTGACTATGAGCAACCTTATGAACCCCATGAGGAATTATTACCAGAAGGTTTGCAGCCTGAGGTTTTTGAGATCTTCCCTGACTGGGAGCAGATTAACAATAAACCTGCAAGGTATCCACCAGAGGACCACAATCATGATTGGGATGAGATCTTAGGCAAACCTCAAAAGTATCCACCAGAGGATCACAGGCATGATTGGGGTGATATTGATGGAATACCAGAAGAATTTCCACCAAGCAAACATGAACACACTTGGGATGAGATTAATGACCAACCAGAGTTCGCAAAAGTGGAGCCTTTGGCAACCCTAGGGGTTTCTCTTTACCAGACTTGCAATGTCCCTGAAAGGATCTTTTTGAATGAACACTATGTACATGTGAATGGGACACTTGCGAATTCAGCTATGAGAGGACCACTTCATATTAGGACATTACCAGGCTCTTATGAAACCCCACCTGAACCAGGAGCAACCATACCAAATATCTTTGTGTCAAGCTACATGGAGGCTGACATACCCACAGATACTTTTAGAGTCCCAACAGACCCAGCAACCTACCAAAATTACAACTCTGCTATACAGGTTCATGTAGCAGATGTAAGCAGTTTAGATGGCTCAAGACCAATGATAGTTTTCAGTCGAGATAAGTATTCCTACATTCCCATAGTGGGAACTGCAAATGATAACTATGGGAGGGCAGAGCTTGCATGGATTAAAACAGATTATGGTGGGGTTCTGGAAGCCAATCAGAGGATGGCTGCAAAAAACATACACAACGAGAATATATCAAGAGTGGTCACAGAGGATTACCTTACTGCTGTAATACTTGTAAATTTCGTAACTCTTGCTATGCTTGGAGATTATGTAACAAAACCTGAACTTGCAGATGAATTATCAAAATATCTTCCGCTTGTTGGTGGGACAATCACAGGAGACCTTACGGTTAATAGTAATATTTACAGTAGCAATATAGAGACCAGCAACCTGAGAGTGAATGGAATTCTTACAGTTGGTTCAGGCAATTTTAATACCATGAATCAACTTTACAGGGAATGGTATTCTATTACAGCAAGTAATGATCCCGCTTCAAATATTCCGAATTGTCTTTTTGCTTGGAAAGCATCAGGGGTTCATGGTCAAAATGCAGCATCAACAATTCTTTACAATAGGGTCTCCTCAATCGTTCCATCTATAACTGTGAGTTCCACAGGAAGTCCCTACTACTCATCCAATATCGCTATAAATAATCAGATGACTTTAACAAGCGATTCAGGGAACTACTCAGCAAACTCAACGATGACAAGAACGATTGATTGGTCACAAGGTTTGACATTCTTCTATATTGGAAGATATCATTTAACACAAACAGGTGCTTCTCATACACATTTGAGTGTGCTAAAAACAACATCACCAACGCGATTAGCCTACTATGGAGCAAATAATTCAACAAGATTAGGGACAACTACTTTCGCTATAAATGGTGTAACACAACCTCCAATTGCTGTCACAGTTCCCTCTTTGGTAAATAAATGGTATTACTCAGACCAAACAATAACTTCTACAAGCTACACAGTGGGGCTAAATGGTGTCGATGTGGGAACTCTCACAGGAATTAATAATTATTTACCTGATTCCACTATAAACAATTTTGGATTTGGAACAATATTTGCGGGAAGCATTGCTGAGATTATTGTATTCAACAGAGCATTAACCACAGCAGAAAAACAACAAGTAAGGTATTACATCCAACAAATGTATGGATTCCCCAATACTCAACCTCTGACCATTTACAGAGGTTTAAAGATCACATCACCCGATACAGTGATCGATTATCTCACTGTAACAAGTAATGCTAATCTTCCTCATCATCCAACATCGAATGTGGTTCAAGGTTGGATACAAAACCACACACACACCAAAGATCAGATCACAGATTTCGCCCATACTCACACCAAAGATCAGATCACAGATTTCGCCCATACTCACACAAAAGATCAAATAACAGATTTCGCCCACACACACACAAAAGATCAAATTACAGATTTTGCCCATACTCACACCAAAGATCAGATCACAGATTTCGCCCATACTCACACCAAAGATCAGATCACAGATTTCGCCCATACTCACACCAAAGATCAGATCACAGATTTCGCCCATACTCACACAAAAGATCAAATAACAGATTTCGCCCACACACACACAAAAGATCAAATTACAGATTTTGCCCATACTCACACCAAAGATCAGATCACAGATTTTGCCCATACTCACACCAAAGATCAGATCACAGATTTCGCCCATACTCACACCAAAGATCAGATCACAGATTTCGCCCACACACACACAAAAGATCAAATTACAGATTTTGCCCATACTCACACCAAAGATCAGATCACAGATTTTGCCCATACTCACACCAAAGATCAGATCACAGATTTTGCCCATACTCATTTATGGGAGCATATCACAAATCCTCCGTTAACCTTTCCACCAGATTCACACACTCATGATTATTCCGAAATCACAAACTCTAACCACAAACACCCATGGAGTGAAATAGATGAAAAACCACGTTTTGCATCAACAGGTGATTTAGTAAATGGTGACGGATTTTATGGGGTTAGTTTCTATCAGAGTGACACCATTCCTGAAAGATTACAATTAAGTGAATACTATTTGCACCGAAAAGGAATAGACGCAGGCACCACAATGGATGGCGAATTATACATTAAACAACCTTCAAGATCTCAAATGGTTTCAGCAGGTGGGGTGGGAGTTATAGATACTAAACCAGGTCTGTTTTTGACAAGTTATTATAATGAAGATATCCCATTAACAGCAGGTTTACCTCCACTTCCATTAGATCCAGTGAGTTATGATGATAAAGACGCCATCTTACAAGTAAACGTTACAGATGTAAGCGCAACCGATGGATCAAGACCGAAAATAATATTTAGTCGCTCGAAATTCAATTACGCACCACTTGTGGGACAACCAAAAGATGATTTCGGGAAATGTGAGATGGCGTGGATCAAAACATTAGCAGGTGGCGCCTTAGAAGTCAATCAGAGAATGGCGGCAAAAAATTTACACAATGAGACCCTTTCAGGTGTTGTCACAGATGATTACCTTGAAAGCAAAAATTATGTAGACGATACAGAACTTGCAGCAGTTCTTGAAGATTATGTGACAAAATCAGAACTTGATGTATATGTGACTGAACCTGAACTTAATGTAGCATTATCTAATTATCTTCCTCTCACAGGTGGAACCATCACCAGCAACTTGGTTGTGACAAGCAACCTAACAGTTGGAGGGAAAATTCAAATGGGAACCGGAAGCTATTTAGAATCTTATAGTGAAAATTTTTATCGAATCACTTCCAATTTTGATCCAGCTTCTAATATTCCCAATTGTATTTTTGCATGGAAAGCATCAGGGGTTCATGGTCAAAATGCAGCATCAACAATTCTTTACAATAGGGTCTCCTCAATCGTTCCATCTATAACTGTCAGTTCCACAGGAAGTCCCTACTACTCATCCAATATCGCTATAAATAATCAGATGACTTTAACAAGTGATTCAGGGAACTACTCAGCAAACTCAACGATGACAAGAACGATTGATTGGTCACAAGGTTTGACATTCTTCTATATTGGAAGATATCATTTAACACAAACAGGTGCTTCTCATACACATTTGCGTGTGCTAAAAACAACATCACCAACGCGATTTGCCTACTATGGAGCAAATAATTCAACAAGATTAGGGACAACTACTTTCGCTATAAATGATGTAACACAACCTCCAATTGCTGTCACAGTTCCCTCTTTGCTAAATAAATGGTATTACTCAGACCAAACAATAACTTCTGATAGCTACACAGTGGGGCTAAATGGTGTCGATGTGGGAACTCTCACAGGAATTAATAATTATTTACCTGATTCCACTATAAACGATTTTGGATTTGGAACAATATTTGCGGGAAGCATTGCTGAGATTATTGTATTCAACAGAGCATTAACCACAGCAGAAAAACAAAAAGTAAGGTATTACATCCAACAAATGTATGGATTCCCCAATACTCAACCAATCTTAACTCGGGAAATTCTGAATATTATCGGCAAAGACAGATTAACACTTAGCAATTTGGAGATACCCACACACACTCACACAAAATCACAAATAACAGATTTTGCCCACACACATTCCCGATTAGAGATACCCGATTTTGCACACGTTCACACAAAAGATGAGATTTCAGATTTTGACCACACACACACATGGAATAGTATAACAGATAAGCCTGTAACATTCACACCTTCACCACATCTACATTTATGGAGCCATATTACGGATAGACCCACCTTAGCAGCAGTTGCGACAAGCGGAAATTATGATGATTTAATTAATAAACCAACATATACAGCACCCACAAATTTCGATGCTACAAGTGGTATTTCCACAGACCGCACAGGTGATTGGAGATTTTTTACATTCATATCTCCTTACTCAGGAGCAAACACATGGGCTTCTGGTGATGAAGATTGTAGTGGCTACAAGATGTTATGGACTGTCCCCGCGGGAATGAAGACATGCTATATCTTCTATGTGTGTCAATACAATAGTAGATACTTTGATGTTGTGGGAGTTTATCCATCAACAAATTCTTATACACTTTCGAGAGTAAATGCTTATTCTCCTGGTAGTGACCCAAGTGTAGAGTATAGGCAATATGTCGGGGTAAATTGTGAAGGGCTGAGTAAAGTTGGTGTTCAAGGGCGAATTGGAAGGATTTACCTTGTGGGTCTTGTTGGTTGGAGTAAAAATCCTGCTGTATCATCACACAGTGGCTTCTTGCATTGGGATAACATTTACGGGAAACCAACAGCTTCCACAACTGTCGGACCTCACTCTCACACTAAATCAGATATCACCGATTTTGCACATACTCACACAAAGGCAAATATAACAGATTTCGCCCATACTCACACGAAATCGGAAATCACAGATTTCCCAACCTTAGACCCATTTGTAGCAAATACGATCACAGCAAATAATACCATGTATGTGGGATCCGGTCAAATTTACCAACCAGACTCTCCTTTATTCTACGAACAGTGGTTCTTCCACAATTCCGCGAACATATACGATAAAACACTATTATGTCGGGGAAATGCTTACGCAAGAGCATATTATGCAATGGATGAAACAGATAATGGTAAGATTGCGAAACTTGTTTCAGAACAACGGGTCAATAAGGATCAGTATATACAGACAGGGAGTTTTTCAAAATCCTTAGCAATCACAGGTCCGGGTCATTGGGGATTTCCACAAGTTGTCACATTCCCAAAAGCGTTTGCAGAAGCCCCAGCAGTCGTTCTCAATTTAAGAGATGGGTATAATGGTGGTTCATATGTATTGGTATATGGTGTCACAAGTTCCACAACAACAACATTTACTATTTATGCAACAATTTCGGCAAATAGAGAATACAATGAAAGCATTGGACTTTTCCACTATCAAATGACTTATATTGCAACAGGGAAGATGGTAGCATAGATATTCGTTTATTTTTCTATCCTTCTTAGTAAAAGAAGCAATGGGTGAATATAATCGAGTTCAACTGCCTATATATTCCCTTGGATCCCCTGCAATGCATTTTCGCCAGCATGAAGTAAATGATGAGGTTCGTGGTTTAGAATCCACAGAGAGACCCAATTCCAATGGCAACTCCTTTGATAAAAATTCGATTATTCGAGTTAAAGAGCTGAGAGCTGATAAGAATTCTGGTGTGGTTAAAACAACTCGACTTCTTGTCACCAATGCTAACTTCTTCCAGCCTACAAATGGAGGTCCTGATGCTTACAGTGTTGCCCTGAAAACCCTAGATTTCGACAAGAATACTGCTGCTGTTACTGTGAGATCAGGAGGAGCATTTATTGGGGGTGGTTGCAGAGTGTCAGGTCAACTCTCATCCTCCATTTCGTATAATGATGTCCCAGATACTCTAGAGCAAAATGTGGAAGACCCCCAACGAATTCGATTATATACTCCTGTCGCACAGCAGCCATTAATTCAATTTTACATTGGATATACTGTTACTCTTGAAAACTCGGAATTAATTGAAGGAACCAAAAGAGTACTGAGAGGTCTTGCGATTCCATCTGCAATGCTTTCCCTTTGTAGAGCCAACAACAATCAAGTAGGTCATAAATACTATTTCAATGTTCAGGGATATAATCATTTCGGTTATGGCTACTGTGTTTATAATAATAATTTCACCTTTGACTTGTTTGTTACAGATATTGGGTTATATACTATAACTCTTATCGGTTTGAGAACAGATATAGCCGCTGTATCAGCTCTTAGAGGTGTAACTCCTGATACTCTTTCAGTTACAGGGTTTTACATGGAGCCAGATGTAATTGATGACCCAACCCCATAAAAGATATATCCCTTTAATGTAAAATGGCTGAGCAACCCCCACTTGAACGAATTATTACACCACAGCTATCATTAGCTGCCCCAGCAAACCATGTTCTGCAGCATGCTACTTTTGATGATGTGGAAGGTCTCCAATCCACAGAGGTCCAACCTACAATGAACACCTTTGGTTCCACCCACAAACTGAGATTACAGGAACTCAGATGTGATAAAAATAATGGAATAGTTAAGACAACTAAGCTACTTGTCACAAATGCAAACTTTTCTGCTCATTATGGAGACCCAGATAGCTATGGAGATCCTCTGTCTACTTATTCTTTTGAATCTAGGTCGGGAGCTATTAACTGCAAATCGGGGGGAGCTTATATTGGTGATGGTCTTAGGGTTGGTGGGGCTGTTGGAGCGCCTTTATTTGTGAATGATCAACCCAATCCCATTGATCCTAACACCAGAATTCGAACCTATGTCCCCAGCATGAATGCCCCCTATATAATCAAAATATTCCCCATTGTGGTAAATGAACAGACAGCAGTTGTAGACTCTCTTGTTGAGATTGGTGACCACTACAAGGTTGTTGTGGATATTCCACCAGATGTATATGCTGTATGTCAAGTGGAGGGTGGAACTCCTAATTTTGCAGTTGTGATCACCCCATATGATAATTTCGGAATTGCTTATCATGGAGTCAATTTTGGTTTGGAAGATTATCAGTTCCTGGTTAGAGCCACCAAGTTTGGTATCTACAAGTGTGTATTATATGCTGAGAGAACTGATTTTATTGCAAAGCAGAATACCTATGCTGAGTACTATGGCACTAATCGATATTTCCCCATTTTTGGGCAGGATACTGCTCCATAAGAATATTGGTTATATATAGAGTATGGATAGTAAAACAAAAAAGTTTATTGATGCTGCTATGACAGTTCATGGTAAAGATAAATTCGATTACAGTGAGACACATTACATCAAAGCTCAAGAGAAAGTATCTGTTAGATGTTTGCAGTGTAATAAGGTGATCCTTACCTATCCCTTTAATCATGTGAAGGGATCAGGTTGCAGGGAATGCAACAAAAAACATTCTCAGGCTTACAGGAAAAGGGCTTCTTCATCAATCACAGTGGAATATAGGGATGTTTGCATTAGGTTCGATTAGGTTTAATTAATTTTTATAAGGTATTCTTAATGGAGACTCAATACAGAGGCTTTCATGTAATGCTTGATTACAAGGCTAAATCAGCTATTGCAACAGGACATGAGCATGTTAGCTTCCTAGGTAATTGGATTATGGGAACCCTTGAACAAGCAATATTGAGACAAGGTATTAGGATTGTTCATAAACACTGTGAGATATTTGATGGCAAACTATCACCTCCTGGTTTTGCTTTGGTTCTGCTATTAGATGAAAGCCATTGTACAGCTCATTGTTATTCCAATGAAGGCATGTTAGCAATTGATATATTCAGTTGTGGTAAAGAAGCTCAGCATAAAACACAATCAGTAGCAGATGAGATCGATAAAACAATGAATTTCTTAACATTTGAGAAGACTGAGAGACATAAACATGATAGATTCCCGTTTTGATGGGTTTCTATAATGAATTTCTAAAGGATTCCTTTGTTTTCTAACAATAACATTGATAAGCTACTGTAACAAAAAGATATAATATATCCTTTCACTACAGTAGCTTTATACAATGATTATTTTCCGGATTCCGGACATTTTTTACGATAGAATTCTATTGTAAGTAATTGGAATAATGTTCGATTTCATTACAGTAAAACTCAACATTCCCCTAGATTCCCCCTATTATATTATATTTATATTTAAGTGGACTCAAGGTTGACTCATATTAATCGTAAAAGTAGTAATAGTATATGGATTTTGTTACGAATTCAATGCAAGGGTTGACTAAGTGGGTTGAGTTGACTCAAATTTCACAGGAAATAACAATGAATCAGAGTATAAATGCATTTTTTGAATCAACTACACCAACTAACACTGAGATTTTAACAATATATGAGGTCCTTACTGAATATGGTATGTGTCACAGGTGTCACAGGTTTATCCCAAAGTTTCTCCTATAAAGAGTAAATTTCCAAAAGTTTGGGATGGACCTGTGACACCTGTGACACTCGATTAAATCATTTATTCATTTAATTAGAAATACATAGATAAGATTATGACTGAGTTTTTCATTATAAAAGAGGTCCTTACTGAATATGGTATGTGTCACAGGTGTCACAGGTTTATCCCAAAGTTTCTCCTATAAAGAGTGAATTTTCAAAAGTTTGGGATGGACCTGTGACACCTGTGACACCCAATTATTCATTAAATTCCTAAGGGTCCCCCCTTAGACTCATTAAAACATGATAATAACATATAAGTTTCATGTATAATTACGATTGGATTCAATAAGAGATCTATTTGTTAATATAAACAAATGAATCATTTATGGATCTTAATCGAGTTAAGCGATATGTTTCCGATTAAATGAATTAAATTTAAATAAATTTAATCGAGAAAGTACATGAATATAATATCGATTAAATCAATTAACTTTTAGACCAATCACACATAGTAAAATGCGGAGTTTTAACCAGAGGCAAGATCTAATTGAGATTCAGTTATATTATTCGGAAATATATAGAGATTATCGATAGACTCAGTAAGACTAATCGGAAAATAAGAGAAATTTACGATAAAATATCGAAAAGAATACAAAATAATCGAAATAATTGAATATTCGATAAGATACACACAGATTATCGATTGATTGAAATAGAATATACGAGATATATCAACAAAATCAATTAAGATAAGCCGAGGGTTAAAACTCCGCATTTTACTATGTGTTTCATATCAACAAGATCACCATAATAATCTCGAAACTCAACTGTTAACTCTCTAATCACAAGGTTTCGATCGGTTATTTTTATGTATTCACTGTGCTCTCCACTGTGATAAACATACTGTCCAATATCTTTACTCAATTGCAATCTGAGAATCGCCCCTTGATTCTGTGGTTGTGATCTTGGGACAATATTGTGGTTTGTAGCAAATGGGGAGAGTTCTTTAATGTGCATGTATAAATACTGTTCTGCATTCATGTCTGTCATCTTGGATGCTTCTAACTTGTAGTTTAAGCGAGATGCCTCGAATTCATATCCTGTGAATGTGATTCCCCATTGGGGATGGTTTGGGGTGATTGGGATTCCTGCAAAATAGAGGAAATTCTCGGGGGCATATAAAGACCTTGCAGACTCTGGGAAATCGTAGGTTTGCTCAATTGAAGCGACCCACTCCACAGAACTAACCCAAGAAGTTTACCCAATCTCTGTGTAGATGCTACCATCTCGAATTGAACATTACTGTAAAACTCCAATTTGTAGGAAGTAGGATTGTAGTAGACCTTGAATGCATATGTGAGATTGTTGCTCCCAGTAAATGTGAAATTCAGACCATAATTATATGGACTGGTGACCCCGAAATGCCCTTGATTAATATAACCACTTGGGAGAAGGAAGACCTGTTTGGTTTCAGAGATGCCTTGGTAGAAGAATCTGACAAGAAGGTGGTCTGTTCCAATGGAATTATAGATGCTGTTGGGGATCTCTGCATACAAAACTCGACATTCTCTTGGTTTGGTCACTGGGGTTGTGAGTGAAACTTTGTAGGAGTTTTCTATTTGTCCATCTGATCGGTCTCTGCTATCTATATTGACCAGCCGAATCATTTTAATATATGTTTATAGATAAAAGAAGATGCCTGTGGATTACATCGAAGTGAGCTCTTTCAATACAATTTCGGGAGATGGACCAACTTCGAGTTTTATTGCTCGCCTCCCAAGCACCTATGAATTTGTGAGAGCAGTAAGACTGGTTTCAGCAGAATTCTATAACAGCATTCCCATGGTGAGTGGTGAAACCAAACCAGGAGATGTGACAATAGATAATGCAATCTACCTTTATTGGTCTGAATATTATTCTGGTGCAGGAAGCACTGGTATTCCAACTGATCGACCTGCTGCCGATTATGAGCAATGGAAGCACATTGTGATAAGTCGCAGCACACCCATTCAAAACCACCAACAACTGGTGAATGTAATTAACTCCAAACTTGCATTGAGAGAGCCACCAGTAGCAATTCGCTGTAAATGGGATGATACACTGAAACGAGTAATATTCCATTCCACCATACCGTTTTACCTGGCTTTCTCAACTGCAATAAACCCAACCCAGGCGCAGATTCAGAGGTTTTTGAGTTCTGCTCGACTGCTTGGTCTTGATCCTGGGAGATATGGTAACACCCCAATCCAATCACAAGTTTATAATACTCTGACTGATGGTATCTTTACTGGGTCGATGGTGCATGGTATCATATCTTCATTTGAACCTGAAAAGACCAGGGATAGTGTTCTGTTTGTGAGAGTAAAGGAGTTGGGTGATCTGGTTCAATGTGGTGATGGTCTCCTCACTGGATATTTCCACAAAATCGTTGTTCCAGATAAAGATTATGGTGAGCATGTCGTTTATAATTCGACAGAAGCCCATCCGATTTATAAATACTATAACAAGAATCTGGGACTTTCCACATTTTCGGTTGATATTGTGAATGCAGTTAATGAACCAATTGATTTCGAGGGTCAACCTGTCCACCTCACCTTCGAAATTCGATATGGTGATGAACCTGCTGGTGATCCTGTGTACGAATACTTCAAGAGGAGAATGGCGGAAACACATCCATCTTATCCGGTTATTGCGAATTTTGCGTAAATCAAGGATCATTGGTGAATTTTTTATGTTGCAGTATAATAAAAGAGATAATCATGGATATTACTTCGACCCTCCAACGTCTTTCTCTGAAAGAAGCTCTAACAACCCGGAAGAAGCCAAGGCGTTCTTCTTGGACAACTCTCTCATGCTTGGTCTTGAATCCAAGTCGAAGCCAGTTCTTGTTGTTGTGAACCCAAGCAACACTTTCGAGAATAATGCTGGAAATCGCATTAGTTTCAAGCTCCCTCGCTACAATTTCTGTGGAAAACTCGAACTTGCGTTTGACCTTCCAGCTGTCACTTTTGCTGGTGATACCGACCTTGTTCGCAATGGATACGTTCGCCCAGTTGGTGCTCTTGTCTCTCGACTTGAAATCACCTATGGATCTTACACCTTCCATGTGCCTTCTGATTTCCTTGCTCATTTCCCTCTTATCTATTACAGTGAGGATCAACTCGCCAAGAAGAAGCGTTCAATGGGAATGGTTCTGTCGGATGAGAGGATTCCCACCCGGTGCAGCGTCCGTGCGGTCACGCACGGGCTGGGGCTGTAGCTGGGAGCACAAGTGGTCTATTCACAAGTGTACCCGTCCAGGGATCGCGTACCCCCAAACGGAGTCGCGCCCGGCGCTAAGTCAGAATACAGAGAGTGCTAGAGCTAGCTGCTCGATAGCACTAGACTAGGGCTAGCGGCTACGCATAGACTGCCGGCTAGCCTAATCCGAGGGAATCGCGGCACGCGACAACTCCTCACTCTGCATACGGTGCGTCCTCGCACCGGACCGCGCCAAGCCGAACGTCGAGTCTGCATGCTCGACGGGGCGTCCACCCACCGCGGGGTGTGCACCAACCACGGCAGCGACAGGGCGGCGGCGAGTGAACTCCTCTCGAAGTAGAATGTCCGTCGTCAGCAACCAGATATGCCAGGTAGCATAGCTCGCGACCGAAATAGGAGCCGATACCAGCATAGTGCATGTACCTAGGCAACCCCAGGCCAAGCTCGAAAGATGGAAAAGCATAGAACTCGAAACCCCCAAAAGCTGGCCCAAACTCGCTCCAACGGCGAGAGCCGAAGGAGAGTGGCACGGATGGGAAGTTTCACCGCTCGGGAAGAAACCAGCGAGGAGGTATCCGGGCCGCCCATCAGGCCCAACGAAAGGATAGGGCACGACTGAGTGCACCCCAGCCAGCAACCTCGAGCCCTCACGGACCCGCAGGCACCCGGGAGGCCTACACCCAGCCACTCTCCACGAGCGACGGGCCCAGATCCCAGAAAATGGAACGAAAGGCCCAGATGGCGCCCCGTGATTGGCCACCAGCCAACCCACGTCCCACCTCGGAAGCCAGGGCTGAGGCAAAGCGGGCAAAGAAATCTGCCCCACGGCGCAAGCACAGCGATCGCAAAGGGAACAGCAATGGGACGAGCTTCTCACAGGTCGTCGACCAAAATCGCGTCATCCATCTCAACCTCGTCGCCCTCGGCAGCCCGCTCGGGGCCCTCGGCGTCAACGTCAGGGGCGAGAGGTGGATTTTGTTCTTGAGCGGGCGAGTCCGCGAGTGCAGGGTCGATCGCCGGCTCGTCGGCGTTCACAGCAGTCTTCCGAGGCCGACCAACGCGGGGACGGGCTTGAGACTCGGAGAGACGCGTGCGGAACGGAAGCATGCAGTCGATGTGGGCAACAGTCTCACGCAGAGGACGGGTACGGGCATCGTCCTTGGCGGAGTAGGGCTTAGCCGACCCCTTGACCGTGTAGGTGTAACCGCCAGGGTTAACACCAGTCACAGTGTAGGGCCCGACCCACGAATTGTACAGCCCTTTGTTGTGTTCGCCCATCCAGCACAATACCTTGTCGCCAACCTCAAAGCGGCGACGATGAGGCGGGTTGCCGGTGCGAGCAACCATGCGGTTCCGATAGAACCGACGGTACTCGCGCGAGGCAGCGTCGGCGCTCGCGGCGGCTCGCGTCATCGCGAGAAGGTAATCAGCCGGGTGCGTGTGGTCGGGGTTCACGAAGCGGACGCCGGCTCCGAAGCGCACTTCGCAGGGCAGGTGCACTTCAGAACCGCGGTGCAAGACCATCGGGGAGAACCCGGTGGCGGAGTGCACGGTGGTCCGCAACGCGAGAACGATATCGGCGTTGTAAAGAGGCCAGTCAGAGAGCGGCCGCTTGTGCTCACGGCACATGGCGTAAGCGAGAGTCTTGTAGACTCCGCCCAGGCGCTCGGCGCCGCCGTTCGAGGCGTGGTGGTAGGCGGCCGCGTGCACGAACCGGGTACCCTTCTCCTTGAAGAACGCGTTCCACGCGCCCCCAACGAGTTGGGACCCGCGGTCCGTCAGGATGCGCGCGGGCACGCCCTCGTGCGTATAGAAGTCGATCGCGGTGGCGAGCAAGGCCTCGCCGGAGATACGGGAGAGCGGGTAGATATAGCAGAACTTGGTGTATGCGTCGACGTACGCGATGATGTATCGCGAGCCGTCTTCGTGCATATCCAAGTGGAAGATATCCACCTGCCATAGGTCTCCCTTGCCCGAAGGCTGTATCACCTGAATGGCGGTACGGCGGGGCTTCGCGGCCTTCGCGAACTGACAGTGCGGGCACGACCGCACAAAGCGAGCGATGGAGGCGTACATGCCAGGCCACCAGAACCGCAGGGCGATCCGACGGGCTATCACGGGCGCGCCTCGATGGGCCCAGCCCTCGTGATAGGCGTAGAGCACCCTGTCGATCCAAGCGTCCGGCAAGACGGGTAGGAACCGGCCGGCAGGGACCAAGGGTTGCGCTCGATGACGCCGTCGTCGGCCAGGCTGAACTCGCCGGCCAGGCGTGCAAAGCGCTCCTTGGCCCGCAGGCAGTGAGCGCAGCTGGGCGAGCAGGGATCTGCGTCGCGCCTCGAGCCGCGGGTACAGACAGTTGGATTCTCGCCCTCTGCGTGGAAGGCGAGAAGCTTCTTGCAGAAGGAATCCTCCTTCTGAGCGGCGAGCAGACGCTTGCGCTTCTCGGGCGGGAACATACGGCGCAGCGCGTCGGGGAGCGCCCCATCGACGGCTGGCGAGGGTCCGCAGGCCCACGCGTCGAGGACGGTATCCACGAAGACCGGCTTGCACGGCGGGCGAACGTCCCGGCCTCTAGGGTCGAGTTCTACCACCGCTGCGGGGCAGCGGCCTCGGCGGCGACCGTCTCAGGCTCGAGCGGGGCGGCGTCGTCGGAAGCCTGCCCGCGGCAGAGGGGCGACCTCGAGCCCGCGGCGCTGGCTTGGGTCCGGGGGGACCGGCCGAACGCGGATCTGGTGGCGAGCAGTCTCCGGGGAGAGCGAGCGTCGGCGCGGAGGCCCGGGAGGCGGCTCGCCCTCAGGGTCCTCCGGCTCCCACTCAATATGAATCGGCACCGGCCGATCCGAGGGTCGACCGGGGAGCGCCAGTGGCGCGTGTTGTACTCATCTCGAGGCTGCCGCCTCAAGGCGGGGCCGCGAGGGAAGAGCGCGTCGGGATGCAGGGGCCGCGGCTCGGCAAATCCCTTGGCGCCCCACCGACGGGGCCCGGTTTCCGAGCGCTTCGGGACTCGCTCCGCAAGAGCGAGGGGGAAGCCGTCAGCGTCGCAGGCGTCGGAGGGGACAGGCCCTTCCGGCAGCGACTCGTCATCGATCTCGCCCGAGGCCTCGGCTCTGCGTGAGCGTCCTCTAGCAGCGCGGCCCGGGCGCCCAGGTCGCCCTCAGGGGCGTCGGGCATCTCCGCGTCCGAGGGAGCCTCGCGCTCCTCGACAGCGGGCGCCGGGCCCGGCTCTCGTCGTTTCGGGGGCGGCGAGACGACTCTGGCGCGGGAGGCGCGAAGCGCTCTGGGGCGGCCCGCGCTCGCTTGCGCGTGGCGGCGTCAGTAGCCGAGGCGGAGGCCTTGGCCTCAGCGAACCCAGCCGACGCAGCAAGCTTGGCGAGCTCGCGGGGCAGGCGTCGCGGCGCGCGCTCTGGCGGCGGGGGCTCGGCGTCGGAATCGGTTTCCGCAGCACCGCCAGCCTCACCCTCAGGCTCGGGCGCGGGCGCTTCAGGGGCGCCGGCGTCGGGCTCGGCCTCAGGAGCACTGGCTGGCACAGGGGCCGCGACTCCTCCTCTGCATAAGAGGAGCGGCCCGGCGGGGAAGAGGGGGCGCTCGCAGGCGCCGCCCGGGCGCTCGGCGTCTAGCGGCTCGGCCACCTCGCTGGGGCTTCCGCGCGGAAGCCGGCGGAGTTGGCGAGCTGGCGCAGGGCCGCTCGGTCGGGCCCAGCTGCATCCTAAAGATGCCCAGCGGGACGTCGGGATCCTCAGGCTCAGCCCCTACAGCATGTTGCGGGATGCCGAAGCCTTCGGCGCCCTTGTAGGCCGCGGGCTTGGACGAGGAACCGTCTGCACCGCCTGGCTGCCAGACGGGGTGGTCCTTAGGGAGACGCGAGCACGCGTCGGGACCCCCGTTCTGCTTGCCAGGGCGGTAGACGATCTCAAAGTCGTAGGCCTGCAAGAGCAGGGACCAGCGACCGAGGCGGCCGTCGTCGGGTCCAGCGTCTTCAGCCACTGGAGGGCGTGGTGGTCGGTCCGCACCAGGAACTGGGGGCCGCCCAGCAGATAGTGGCGCCAATACTTAATGGCCCAGACTACTGCGAGGCACTCCAGCTCCGTAGCGGAGTAGTTCATCTCGGCCGGCAGCAGCGTGCGGCTGATGAACGCGAGCGGCCGCTCGACGCCTTTGTCGTCGGCCTGGCTCAGAATTGCGCCGATAGCGTAGGTGCTGGCGTCCGTCTGGAGAATGAAGGGCTTCGAGAAGTCCGGGAACCGCAATATAATATCGCGGCCCAGGAGTTCTTTCAGCTCCTTAAAGGCGCGGTCGGCGGGCCGTCCTCTGGCCAACTCCAGACGGCGTCCTTCAATAGAAGGCGCTGCATGGCGTGCACCACTTTGGAGAAGTTCTCGACAAAGCGGCGGTAGTAGCCGGCGAGGCCGAGGAACGAGCGGAGCTCGTCCGCGTTCTTCGGCGTCTGCCAGTCCGTGATCACCTTGGTCTTCGCAGGGTCCTGGCGGATCCCTTCGGCGGAGATGCGGTGGCCGAGAAGGTCGATTTCAGGCACGCAGAAGCGGCACTTCGACGGCTTCAGGCGCAGGTTCGCCTTAGAGATCGTCTCGAAGAGCGCCTTCAAGTCTAGAAGGTGCTGATCGATGGACGGTGAGAAGACCGTGATATCGTCGATGTACGCGACGACGCAGGTGGTCAGCAAGGGCCCAGGATCGCAGTGATCGCGCGGGAGAATGCCGCGGGCCCGTTCGTGACCCCAAACGGCGTAACCTTCCACTGAAAGTGACCCCAGGGGACCACAAATGCAGTGTAGGCTCGGGAGCCGGGGTGCAGAGGCAGCTGCCAGAAGCCGGCAGTCGCGTCAGCAGTCGAGAAGACCATCGAGCCGCGGAGGCGCTCGAGCTGGTCGTCTATGCGGGGTAGGGAAACACGTCCCGCTCGGTGATCTGATTCAGCCTCCGATAGTCGACACAGAAACGCCAAGTGCCGTCCTTTTTGGGGGCCAGCACTACCGGCGAGCCATATGCCGCTTGGGAGGCTCGATCAGCCCAAGCTCAAGGAGTTTCTGAATTTCCTTGCGGGCGTGTTCCTCGGCGTGCGGTTCATACGCCGCGGAGGCGTGAACACCGGAAGGCGAGTCGTGAGTTTGATCACGTGCTCGTAATAGAGCAGGTTGCTGGTGCCCTCTTTGGCCTCGACCTTGTCTGCGAAGACATCCTTGTAGCGCCGCAGGAGCGCGTGAAGTTCGGCTTTCTGCGCCGTCGTGATTGACGGGTGAGAGCCGAGCTCAGGAATCTTCTTCAGCAGCTCTTGCCACTCCTCCTCTGCATTAGGCACCGGCCGCGGTGCCTCAGCGGGCTTCGCGTCGGGTGCTGCAGTCGTAGGGGGTGGGGCATCGGCCGGGCCGAAAGCGAGGCTGTGACCACACTCTGGGGTGGGGCCTCGGCGTCGGCGACCGGTGCGGCCTTGCGGACCGTAACGTCGCCGCGCATGGCGCGGACTGCATCGAGCAAGTCGCGCTCCGCTTTTTCGGAGAGACCGGGGAAGGTCGAGCGCAGGGTGGCGTCTCTGGGGACGGACACTGCTCGACTGCGGCGACGAACTCGTCGACCGAGGGGCTGTGATCGGGCCGGCGTTGGGGACGCGCTTCGTGACGACGTGCTCATAGCATCGTCGTCGAGGCTAATGATGCTCATAGCATCAAGGTCCTGCAACGGCGGTCGGCTGTGTCGAAGGGCAGCTCGCCAAACGTGACGACTATATCGTCGACGTCGTAGGGCGGTGCGCGGGTGGGTCGGCGGGCTCAGCAGGCGCTGCGCTAGACAGAGCGCGCTGCTTTTCCGCCTCATCTACGACAGAACGTAGGGTGGAGATTATTTTCTCAACGTCTTTGGCGGGCTCATATGCCGCGCCAAGCATGCGTGCTTTTCTATTAAAGTGGCGAGTCCAGTGCGGCGTTTGGCAGGCACGATTCGCAGCCGGCGAATCAAGAGGTCTGTCAATGCACTCGCACTACAAGGCATTTGCTCAGGTTCGTACTCAAAATCACCAGGCGGTAGGGCGACCGCCGAAGCGACCGCTACTACCGATCCTAGCGCAGGGTTACCGGCTGCCGGCCAGGATTGCACAACCGCACGTGAAACATTTTGTCTCCGGGTGATTATGCAGCTGGTAAGGG